>JAMQGT020013036.1:0-226896 GCA_024447675.2 Pterophyllum scalare | reverse complement strand
GAATTCTTAGAATGTGAGTCTGAAATCCTAGCCACAAATAACAAATGAACAGACGTAGCGATCCAGAGACCCCTGCAACTCATAGCCAGGCTTTCTATAGAAAAATACTCAAGCATTTCCTCTACTGATAACTGAATCCATGTAAATTCACTTGGAACTGCAAAAGGAGCATGCAGTTTGTAAATACATATTTTCTTTGGTGATATACACTATGTTGCCAAAAGTATTCACTCACCCATCCAAATCATTGGATTTGGCTGTTCCAATCACTTCCATGGCCACAGGTGTATAAAATCAACCATGCAGACTGCTTCTACAAACGTTTGTGAAGAATGGGTCACTTTCAGGAGCTCAGTGAACTCCAGCGTGGTACTGTGATAGGGTGCCACCTGTGAAGTCCACCTGTCCAGCTGTGAAATTTCCTAGCTACTAAATATTCCACACTCAATTGTTAGTGGTACAAAGTGGAAGCACCTGGGAGCGACAGTAATCTCAGGCATGAAGTGTTAGGCCATGTAAAATTACAGAGCTGGGGTCAGTGGATGTAAACAGAGAGTCAGCCAACTTTCTGTAGAGGGAATTACTACAGGCCTCCAAACTTCATGTGGCCTCCAGATTAGCTCAAGAACAGCGCTTAGAGTGCTTCATGCAATGAGCTTCCATTATTGAGCAGCTGCATCCTGTAGCCTTACGTCATCAAGCGCAAGGCAAAGCGTCAAATGCAGAGGTGTAAAGCACGCTGCTGCTGGACTCTAGAGCAGAGGAGACGTATTCTCTGGAGTGATGAATCACACTTCTCTATTTGGCAATCTGATGGATGAGTCTGGTTTTGATGGTGGTACTTGTCTGGACTGCATTGTTGAGCTCAGCCACTTAGTTCCAGTCAAAGGAAGTCTTAATGCTTCAGGATACTAAGACATTTTGGACAATTTCATGCTCCCAACTTTGCGGGAAACAGTTTGGGGATGGCCAATTCCTGTTCCAACACGACTGCGCGCCAGGGCACAAAGCAGGTCCATAAATACATGGATGAGTGAGTTTGGTGTGGAAGAACTTGACTGGCCTGCACAAAGTCCTGACCTCAACCTGATAGAACACCTTTGGGATGAATTACAGCGGAGACTGCGTGCCAGGCCTCCTCATCCAATATCAGTGTCTGACCTCACAAATGTGCTTCTGGAAGAATGGTCAAAAATTTCCATAAAAATATTTCTAAACCTTGTGGAAAGCCTTCCCAGAAGAGTTGAAGCTGTTATAGTTGCAAAGGGTGGGCTGACATCATATTAAACCCTATCGATTAAGCTCAAGTTCAAATGTGTGTGAAGGCAGATAAATTAATACTTCTGGAAATATAGATTATAAAACTTACAGCTCTGGATCAAACATATAGAGGTCTGACAGCTTATTGTCCTTTAAATGTTTGAAAATTCATGTCAGAGAGAGGGAGACATATGCTCCTCTTTATTACCCCTGGGATTATCCTCTCCAGAGTGCAGAGCAAGCATGTACAGTGATTGTGTGGGATGCTTTAAAAGCTGACCTGCTGTTATCACTCTGGTAACCTCTGTGGCCTGCTAGCATTCTGTATGTCTTATGAGCTCTACTGAGATTATATAGAATAGAAACAGCCTATTGAATGACCTTTTGTTTCCCTGCTAATATGCTAAAATATATTAAAATGACTCATAAACTATCTTCAGAAAGCTTTAAAATAATATTTTGGTCAGATATTCTTTGACAAGACATTTCATCTTAAGCACCAGACCTTGATCAGCACAACTTTGGACATCTTAAAAGCAAATAGAAAATACCTGCAACAACCTTATGTTTTATTTGTGCACTTTTCTCACGATATACTACTGTTATGAGAGAACAACTTTAGAATATGCATCAATTATGCAAATAACACAGCACTTGTTGTGGTTAATGTTTCTTCTGTGTATTGAATCAGCATGACAACAGATGTATACATCATCATCTTTTTGAGTAAGAGGGGAAGTGTGTGGGACGTTAGACTAGTCTGCTTATTTTAAAAGAGCATTAAAAGCATCATTTCTTTTCATATTTTATATACCACATGCAACTGTTTGGACTTTAGATGCATATGCTCCCTAATTTATTCAAACACTTTTAGAAGGTGTGCGATTGTAATGTCTAAAATGATGAAGAAAACAAACAAACAAGAAAACAGTTTATTGGGAAAACAACTTGTCATCATTTACCCCATTCTCTTGCAATCTTTCTTTTTCTTTCTGTGCTTTAAAGCTGTTCATGTTAAATATAACCCTTACTGATATGTGCGCAGGGGTTACTTCCATCCCATCTGTAGTCACCGTAGTAGTAGCATGAGTTATTTTTATTATATTGTAGAGCCAGAGGTTGCTGAATCTACCAGCTTCTTTCTATATTATTAAATCCTTGCTGAACTTGTTCCAGAAAAATCTGCTGAGCGCTCCAGATCAATTTGATACTAGATGAATAGAAGTATGGACTTCTAGAGACACAGAATTTAAGATTTTCACTGAATGCTCCTAAAAGGAACCCATTTTAATGCACAAAACATTTTTGATATTTTTCATATTTCTCAGTGGAAGAGCCCACTGAGAAATAGTCTCTGGATCTTTGATTCAAAGTTTTGGGTCTTGTTAACTTTTGTGTTTTCTGCCAAGTTTGTCACCCTAGTCTGTTGTTGCTCCCTTTCTGTTTTATTTTGGTGGTGGTTCTGCTCTGTGTCTTGCCTCTGGGTTAACTTTCCCTCTTATAAATATGTTAGTTATTCCCAGCTGTGTGCCCACCTGTTTCCCATGCTGTCATTATCTTAAAGTGTATTTATTGTCTCAGTTTCCCTTTGTGCCTTGTCGCGTTCTCCCTCATGGTTCTTGTGTTGAGTTTTTGTTCTTTGATTTGTGCCCCTGGCTTCAGCCCAGGCCAGCTTATGGTTTCTGTTTGTTGTTATTTTTGAGAAGACTTCAGCAACAAAGCTATTCGCAGTCTGTATCCTGTTTTCCCAAGTCCTGCACTGGGCTCCTAACCCTGCCTACCACACAGCTATGTCTTGACATTAGTGAAACCAAATAGAACAGGTGAATATGTGGCTTAAAGAAATAACTGCAAAACAATTAAACCAATGAAAATTAGATCCACTTCGGGTGCCTGAAAAACACAAGTCTTCCAGATTTGGAAAGTGACAACCACTGGTGAAGGAAACCAGCTTATACATCTCCTTTCTCATTTCTAAATTTCTACTCAAAAATGCATCCTGTCCTCGTGTGTGTCAAATATTCATGGCACCCAGAGGATGATTCCTATTGACAATGACCTTTACTGTAGCACCTCCTGCAGGTCAGATACTGTGATACGTCTTGACTGACTAATCCTTTGCCAACATGAGATTCACTTGTAATTTTGACTATAATATCTGGATGAAATGCAATGAAATTTTGAAACTAATACTAATATGGAGCAATGTCAAATCAAGATTGAAATTCTTCAAATGCCTAGGCTTATTACATAATCACATTCCTATAACCTTCTCTAACTACACATTAGGTACACTAGTACCAGGTTCTCTTATCCCAGTCCCATGTCAGATGCATCACCCGTGTATTGATTGTTGTGGATGGATTTAGTTTTCAAGAAACTGTAAGAGTGTTACTTGTCAACTGATGAAATTAAGTAGGCTTTTACACGCAACTGTCTAGACTGATGCACGTTAGACATGAATGACAGGAATGAAAGGTTATATGGGTATGCTGACATGTCAGAAATAATCACTGCAACACTAAAAAGAATTCACAGCAGGCACACTAATGCCAGCCCGCAGAGACGGGTCAAGTCAAATTAGTTGGCATGATGTTAGATTAAGGTCATGTTTGTTGTCATACACTGCTAAATATTGCAGTGTTAATTAAAAAGGACACTGTGCCAATTTATGCAAAAAAAAAAGAAAAGAAAGAAATGCATGAACCTGAAATTACTTCAAATTAATAGATTTATTTTTAAACCTAAAAGAGAAGGGCAGTTCATTATTTCAGAGATGTAACACTGGATAATAGCATCCTGGGTTAAAGAAAAACCCTGAACATTTAAACATATAGAGCCCTACTCAGTATTTAAGCTACACTATTCAATTACAGCAAAATTTTATTTAAATTTTTGATAAGTTGTGTCGGGAACCCTTTCTCCATGCTGCGAATAAAAGTGGACATTTTGCAGTGTTAGGGATACTGTGTGCTGTTTTCACAGTATTAAAACCATTCAAGCTTCTTTTATGTCTCTGTGTAAAGGAGATTTAGACATAAAGTGTGCAAACATGTCAACATTTAGACAAAATACCTGTATTCTGTAAGTTCTATTTCCTCAGAGAGCTTCAGGCTGTGTGCATTGGTCAAGCTTGAACGCCTGGCTCTGTCAGAGTCAGCAGACAACAAGCTGACGAGGGAAGTCTCCAGGTCTGTCTCCCTGGAGAGCACCTATGGCTAAGGACGTTGCTATTGATCTAAGTAGGGGGAGGAAAGAGAGATGAGGGGCAAGCAGGGAAGAACCTCTGCCCTATTCTGCACTCTTGTGTCCCACTGGACAGAGCTGTAAGTCTTTATCAACTCCACAAACTGTCCGTGTCAGAAAGGAAAAAAAAAAACAACCAGGGAAGAGGAGGTTCATAATCTCCACAAGAACAAAGTTCAAGAAAAATAAATAAATAAATAAAATAAAAAACTGAACAGCCATTTCTCACCAGTACTTTCCACTAAGTATGCTGTTCATATGGAATCATTTTGTGATGCTGAAACTAATTTCAATAAATAAACTCAGACTCAATAAAAAATGATATGCTGGTCACTTTTATTGGCAGAAAATGTCATAAATAGGAACTGCTTATATCAAGCTCTGGTGGTGTTTAATGGTCTGAGAGCAAGTGTAAAAACAGAGTCCAAATGTAGTCTTAAGTCTATGTGCAAACTTGATATAAGGTCAGCAAGTACAAATAGATGCCCTGTTTTAGGATCATATATTAGAACAACCAAATTGTTGTAAAATTGTTTGCAGCAGGAAAAAAAATGTTTTAAAATCTATATTTACTAATGCTCATCAGGGGAAACACAAAGACATTAATTTTAGACCCTCCCACTATCTGGGCTGTGTTGTGGCACCATATAAGAGGAAGTAAACAGGCTTTCGAGTGGCATAAGGTTTATTTCCAAGAAGCATTGTTACAACAAAGAAATACACACATTGCATTACTTTTTACATCATGACAGTGGTTATCAATTTTCTCTATTAAGCAAGGCTTTTTCAGACTCTAAAAATGATGCCTATGCATGCAACCTACTCCAATCAGAGACTTTGTCAGATGACGATATTAAAATGGTAAAATGCAACACTGTTACAAATAAGACAAGAGATTAATGATGCAGAAAATGGTTAATCTTGGGATTAAGCACACAGAGCAGTAAAATAAACAGTTTAATTCCAGTTAAGTGTTTAACACTCATCCTACCAACTGGGGTCTGTGCAGACTGCAGAAGTATGTTTTTTGACATATCTTACAGGTGCTTTTTTTAAAAAAAAAAATCATTCAAATTTTTTACAACTTCAGTTCATTTTTTCCTAATGATGTCGCATTGCTTTGATTACTACTTTTTAAAATCATAAATATTTTAGGGTCCCCTGGGGACCCCAGTCAAATGCAGCCGAATCTGCCTATGCAGTATTAATAAATGAAACTATTTATTAACTCAGTGTTTGCCATGACTACAAAATTAAAATAAAAGTATTCAGTGGGTGTAGGAACACTCTGCCAGTTATTTTAAAGAAGAAAGACTCACATGCTATGGCTGCCTTGATCATCTGGATGGGGAGAACTTACCAGACTGGAAGTTATCAGAATATTGGAGATGTAGCCAGATCTACTGTACCTGAGAGAGCTGGGGCATGCCCAGGTCATGTCACACATGAAAATGAGGACTGATGTTGCTACATTACAAGTTCTACTTTGAGCAGCAATGACCCTCCAAGGAATGAGGAAAACATCACCCTTCTGATGTGACTGCTCAACACTCAGTTGGAAGATCTGCTGGAAAAAGGTGTTTTCTTTGCTTCTGAATCACAGACAGGAAAGTATGAACTATTTGCTCCTGCTGCCATGTCAGCATTGCATGAGGTAAAGTGTGTACTGCAAACTGCCTATTGTGTCTGATAAGTTTTTGCTGTTTTTGTCATTTCTGGTCTTTGTACAACCAGAGCAAGAGCTTAGGCTGACTAATTGCCAGCAATAAATCAGATTGGGCAGACAGGCCTGCCCTTTGTCACCCATTCTGTTCACAGTATTTATGGACAGAAGTTCTAGGCACAGTCAATATGTGGAGGGTGAAGGGTTTGGTGGCCATGTTGCTGCTTTTTGCAGATGATTTTGTTGACTTCATCAAGCCATGACCTTCCGGTTGCACTGGGATGGTTTGCAGCTGAGTGTGAAGCAGATAGGATGAGAATTAGCAGCTCCAAGTCTGAGGCCATGGTTGTCAGTTGAAAAAGGGTGGAGGGCCCACTCTAGGTCAGAGATGAGCTGTTGGTCCAAATGGAGGAGCTTAACTATCTTGGGGTCTTGTTCACAAGTGAAGTGGGTGATTGATGGACAAACTGGTGTAGCATCTGCAGTAATGTGGATGCTGTACTGGAGCATAGAGTAAAGCCACTACTCCTCCACATCAACACGAGCCAACTTAGGTGGTACAGGCCTCTGAGCAGGATGCCTACTGGGTACATCCTAGGTAAGGCAATGCCAAATTGGCTTACCAAATTGCTTATTCCGCCTTTGACTCTTGTTTGGTGTCGTTTATTGGATTGGATGATTGAAGTCTGAAGAAAAAAGACATGTTGGCAGTTTAACAATTTATTAATTTAACAAATAGGGGCCTCAGTAATGTGTGGAAGAACCTCACACAGCCACAACAGCCTGGCGCCTCCTCCTCATGCTGGTCACCAGCTTGGTTACACCTTCTATGGGATTACATTCCATTCTTCAACAAGCATTTGTTGCAAATCAGCCAATGTGGTTGTGATGGTCACTCTGGCACTAACAGCACCCCAAAACTGATCCCACAAGTGTTCAATGGGGTTGAGAGTCAAGCCATTCCATCCTCTCCACTCCCAAATTTTGGAAGTACTCTCTGATAAACCCCACTCTGTGGGAGTGAGCACTGTCATCTTGTTCAGGCCCAGGCTGTGGAGATCTGGTTGCAGAATCTCATCTCAGTGTCAGTCTGCATTGAGATTGCCTCCAATGATGACAAACCTTACTGTCAGCACCAGCAGAATAAGCTGTTTGGCATTGGCAGAAAAGATTTTGCAAACTTTCATGGGTGCAACCACAACCAACTCTGCTACTCAACCCACAAATGCATTTTCCTTACAAATGTGCCACCATTTAAGTGAAAATAAACAGGCTTTCCAACATAATCAGATTTATTGCCAAGGAACAATTGACAAAACATAAATTTCTTTACTTTTGTGCTAAGTTTATATTGGTAGGATGAGGGTTAAAGGTCTTCAGTACTGCTGTTCATTTCTAACATGATGGCTGCATATTAGAGCTCTGAAATTTGAAAAAATAAATACATTTAAACATTAAAGATTACTGTTCAATAGCCTAATAAAATAGATGAAAAATTGCTTTAGTTTTTTCTAGATAATAATAATAATAATAATAATAATAATAATAACCAGTGTACTGCCAAAATATTAACTCACTTTCTAAAATTTCAGTTATAAGTGCAATTACATACAGACAGACTTCTGACAGTAACTGCATGGATCACAGGCCATACCATGAAGAAGGTTCACATCCCAATCAAATGTTTTTTTTTCTTTTTGCAAATAATTTTTCTTTTTTTTGCAAAAGATTATCATATTAAAAGTTTTAAATTAGACAAGGACAAAATCAATGGGGCATGCATGTGTGTGTGTGTGTGTGTGGGGGGGGTTGCATATCTGAACACACCACTCTCAGCATAAAACTGCGTCCACACAGGAAGTGATTTGCTTGTTGGGTATCACATTTGAAGCGGACAATGGGTTGCTAGCAGACATTCCATGCTGTGGTTGCCTCAGCAACCCTGTAATCCTTTAATGTGTTTATTGACCTGTCATATGTCATATGTTAATCATTGGTATACTGCACTCTCATTGGTAGTCTCTGTTTGCTACATCACTGAAAATTGTTTCCTGTGTGAATAAACTGTCAACATCATCTTCTTTTAGTAAGCTGTTTTCTTTTCCTTAACTTGCAGATATACACGGATACTAAGACGCAAACACAAAGAAGGAGGGGAAGATAAATTAAACAATTGAAGAAATTAACTTGGGAACATCTTGGGAAATTAAGACAAATATGAGTCAAGTTAAACTTCATTCTCAGTGTTACAGCAAGATAGATCTGGGTCATTATGTACTGTGCCAGAAAAGACCCCAAAAATCAACTCTAACTTTGCGTGTTAGGTTTGTGCACTGTAACACTTGTAGTATGCTTTTGAGTGCTTAACAGGCACATAACTGATTGGAACCAATGTCGACGCCGAGGGATGTTTGCAGCCGCTCCTGATGTGCTGCTGACAGGTTGCTTTTAGCTATGTCACCTGTGAAGACAAGGTGTTGGTTGAAGAACAATTTCAGCTGACAGTGGTAGTAACTGTTTTGACATCAGAGAGTTATGGGATATTCAAGAGGCTGAAAACATGTTAGCTAAAACAGTAAAGTTTGCTGCACCCGAACACAACTCTGTAGTCAAATTGATCTATAAAGTATATGTAGAAACCCACCTTCACAGAGGTTGAGATGAGCAGCTGTGCAGTGATTTACTACTGTAACCTATGCTAACACCTGCTGCCCCAAAAAGGGGAACTTTCAAATGAAATAGTAGAAAATAATGAAAATTAACACTCTTAAGTAAATACTTTCCAACTGTAACCAATGGTTATGGGGTGGCTGTGGCACACTAGTGCATACTAAACTGGTTAGGTTTTAGTATTGTTGTGAAGTTTACAGTGATGAGCTTCATGGCGGACTGGTACAGAGGCTGTGGTGCTCATGGTCAATAGGTTACATCAAGAACAGCTGATTAGATCCAATCACCAAATTCCACCTTTTTTACTAGCTTTATAGTGTCTAGAGGTTGGAAATCAGCCATACAGCTCATGAAACGTCTGCCTATATCTTGTTGAATTTAGTTGATTAAATCCAAAAAGAGCAGCGACTATTTGATTAGTAGCACAAGTCAGGTGATTACAGCCTGTACACAAAGAAAAATCTAGCAGAGCTCACAAAACAAATTATTACGACTTATTTCTAAGTCATTATTCTCCCCATGCTGTCCCCACACCTTATCTTAGGGTTCCCCCACCTACCAAATACCATATTAACTCCTGATTGCAACAATTAGTAGTGATGGAACAAAAAGATAGTTCTGAACAAAAGAACAAAAAAGATCAACTGCAATCAATTCAAACCAGACATGTTGTTAAATGCACTGAAAAATATATGGTTTCCAGATACTAATGATACAAGTTCAATACATTAATTGGTTTACATGATACTGTCAGTCTGAACTTCAGTTCATGTTCCAGAGGGGGAGAGAAAAATTAATATGATCTCAGTGACTTTTACTATGGTGTTACTGAGTGACAGAAGGGAAGGTTTAATTATTTCATAAACTGTTGATTTCCTGAGATTTTCACAACACGAATTTCAGTTCTGTGCACAGAAATATCTTATTGATGAGTCCAAACTAGTTGGAGCTAACAGCCATTACTTAGAATTTTTGTAAGGAGAAAGTATCTCAAAATACACACACATACAAACAACCTCTACAACCTACCTACAACCACATTTGGTTCCACATCAGTCAGGCAAGAATAGAAATCTGAGGCAAACTGTCACCAAAACTGGGCACTTTAACACAAAAGTCCAAGCACGATGTGAACCAATTTTCTTATGCCACAACCTCCTAATGTGGAACTTGTAGTTCTCTAAATTGTGACTGTTATCTCTTGTTGGCCAGCAAAATCATGGCTTATTGTCAAGGCACCAATGCCCAAGGATACCATATGTGTAAAAGTGGTGTCTGACAAAATGGCATTTTATTATGCCCTGGGATGATAATGTGTTAGTAGTTTAATAGTGCGGGCAATGTTTTCCTGGGATAATAAAGAGAAATGCTGTTTTTCTTGGGATACACAATAAACAGATAGCCTATACCCTATAGTGCATCTCTTTATCAGCACAGTTTGCTGATTTTATTAGCTATTTATAGTATGAGTAAAAAGTGTAATGTCACAATGTAAAAGTCATGTCAAACTGGTTTCAGAAAGAAGTTCAGTGGAATGGCCTCAGCAGTCTCCAGATTTAGATCACCTTTGTGTTATTGTTGTCCCGTGTCTCTCCCCTCGGCCCCAACCGGTCGTGGCAGATGACTGCCCCTCCCTGAGCCTGGTTCTGCCAGAGGTTTCTTCTTGTTAAAAGGGAGTTTTTCCATCCTACTGTCGCCAAGTACTTGCTCATAGGGGGTCGTTTTGACTGTTGGGTTTTCTCTGTAATTATTGTGTGTGTGTGTGTGTGTGTGTGTGTGTGTGTGTGTGTGTGTGTGTGTGTGTGTGTGTGTGTGTGTGTGTGTGTGTAGTAGTGTAGTAGTGATAGATAGATAGACTTACACATAATTATGGAACAGGTCATTGGATCTCTCTTCTCTCAAAAACAACCATGTATATCTATTACATGTGTACTCCATGCTGTTGTAGCACACAACCCAGTGTTGACAGGCCCAGCCGCTTTATTTTGTGATAGGTGGTGTGGCTATCCATGATGCACTCATGCATTTGTCTCGGGCAAATTCTGTTGTTGGCCAAGGCTGTGTTTACAATAGCTGTTTTCTATTCAGCTGTGGATATCTGCTGTATCCCACCAGAAACCATTTTTCTAGTGGTTGTTCACAAGAAACAAAAACATGTTATATGGAATTGTTACAAACATTTACTAGTGTGTTTAAAAGAAAAAAAAAAGTTTGGAATTAAAAATAATAGTTCTTATTGCTTAGTAACTGTTGGATAGTTTTGCAATTCTACACAATAAACTAGTAGAAAAAACCCCTTAAAAACACAACCTTAAAACAGTTCTCTATGTGCCAATGTCATTTGCCATTCTTGCAAAATGTTTTACTGTTTATGTTTCCCTGTTTTACTTTCTTTGGAATGCACATGCAGTATATAAACCTTAATGGAAACCACAGGTGGCAGAAGTTAAATGCAATTGCAGAAAACACAAAATTGATTGCACACAACAATGTAAAATCCTTCACAATGATCTGATGAAACCATTATGTGTGAGTACAAAGAGCACAGGCAGAACGGGGGAGTTAAGGCTGACACCAACATGGGTATCCTTTCAAAACTGAAAAGTAGAGGAGGAAGAGTATAAGAGGTGGTGGGTGTGGGGGAAGAGGAAGATTAGAGTAAAACCAAGAAGAGTAATTTTAGACTAAATTTGACCAACTGTGGTGAGACCAGCTCTTGTCCATGAATTACAATGACAGAAGCAGAACAAAGAGCACAACTCAGTCTCAGCAGATTCAGAGATTCATAGAACAGTAGGAAATGCTTTCTTTGTTTTTTGACTATTTTTGAGCATTAAAGTTAACTTTATAAAATTTTGCATTAACTTGGTCTGCTAGGAGAACTGCAGGGTGTAATATGATGAAGGGAGCAATTTGATGATTGGACACAGGTGGCAGGAAACAGAACAAAGGGAGGAAGAAGAATTAACAAAAGTGCATTCCACAAAGGGATTACAAGTAAAACAGAGTATACAGTACCAGTCAAAAGTTTAGACACACCTTCTAATTCACTAGTTTTTCATTATTTAAAAATTGTCTGCATTGTACATTAATACTAATGTCATCAAAACTGTGAATACATATGGATATTTAGTCAACAAAAAAGTGTTAAACAAACCAGAATATGTAATAGCTGTGCCTTGTCAAGAGTTCATTTCTTGAATTTCTTGTCCTCTAAATGTCTTTGAGCCCATCAGCTGTGTTGTGAAGCGGAAGAGTTGGTATACAGTGAATAGCGCTCTTTGAGTAATGTTCTAATCCATATTATGTCAAGAACTATTCAACTAAGTAAAGAAAAACAACAGTCCATCCTTACTTTAAAAATGAAGGTCAGTAAATCCAACAACTGTCAAGAACTTTGAACGTATCCTTAAGGTCAGTCGCAAAGACCATCAAACATTTTGATGAAACTGACTCTCTCATCAGGATCACCCCAGGATAGGAAGATCAAGAGTTACCTCTGTTGCACAGGATAAGTTAATCAGAGTTACCAGCCTCAGAAACCGCAAGTTAGCAGCACACCAGATAAGAGCCCACCTAAATGCTTCACAGAGTTCAAGTAGCACACACGTCTCATCATCAA
The DNA here is from genome assembly GCA_024447675.2 of Pterophyllum scalare. Lineage (NCBI taxonomy): Eukaryota > Metazoa > Chordata > Actinopteri > Cichliformes > Cichlidae > Pterophyllum > Pterophyllum scalare. The sequence goes on along the minus strand of JAMQGT020013036.1, from coordinate 214,435 downwards.
CTGTTTAGAGAAGACTGCGTGAATCTGGACTTAATGGTTGAATTGCTGCAAAGAAGCCACTTCTAAGGAAGAACAACAAGAGGAAGAGAGTGGTTTGAGCCAAGGAACACAAGGAATGTACATTAGACCAGTGGAAATCTGTTCTTTGGTCTGATGAGTCCAAATTTGAGATTTTTGGTTGCAAACACCATGTCTTTGTAAGATGCAGAGGTGAGCGGATGGTTCCTACATGTGTAGTTCCCACTGTGAAGTATGGAGGAGGAAGTGTGATGGTATGGGGTTCTTTGTTGCCGATTTATTCAAAATTCAAGCCACTTTTAATCAGCATAAATGGAAATGAGGACACGCACAATCCAAAAATGTAAAAACTGGGTGCCGGACTAACAAGTCATTTGAAAAAGAAAAGTAGAGTCTGCACACCAGAGAATGCTCCTGAATGATTTTAATACAGTTACCTCAGTGCAACATTTTGGGCACAACTGCCCGTCTTCAGACTGGTCAGACAGGTCTGATGTTTAAATTTACTACATAATTCCTCACGTGTTCCTTCATAGTCTGGATGACTTCAGTATTAATTTACAATGTAAGAAAAAAATTAAAACACCAAATAAGAAGGTGTGCCCAAACTGTTGAATGGTACTGTGCACCAACCAAAGACAGTTTACGCAGGTCAGCCTATTGGTCCTTCAAAACAGTGCTGTAAAATCACTGTTAATTTGCTGTTGAAGACAGTGTAAATTTTGATGGAGATGAACAAAAATCTCTCACTTCAAAATCATCCTGCATTCCAGAAAAATGCAAACAGGAGGACTGTTTTTATGAGTATTCTGTAAATAATAATTCAGTGTTAGAAACCTGTAAAAAATATATTTGTAGGTTGAATGGGTGATGGCGCATTAGTAGTAGGTTTGTGAGCCAAGAGACTGTGGTGTTGCTCTTTGTTTTCGTCATGGCTGGGTGCTGCAGGCAGGGCAGGGAGAACCTCAAAGCAGGACGCAGGCAAGTGCGGACGTGTGCTTAGCACTTTTATTTAAATATTGGAAATGCCAGACGCTGGGCAGGGGCCAGCTACACAAAACTAAACTCGAAAAACTCAAACACTCGAAAACAAAACACACAGCAGTCATCAACACAGATGAAAGACGAGGACCCGAACAGGGAACAGAGGAAAACTAAGGGCTTAAATACACACAAGGGGATTAGGGCAAGTGAAAACACCAGGGGACGACAGGTGAACCAAATGCACCTAATGACACAAGGGAAGTAAAACTAAACACAAAGCACAGGGAACACGAGACTATCAAAATAAAACAGGAAGGGACTCAGGGGAACAGAGACGCAGACTTGACACAAGAAAACACAAGGAACTAGAAACAAACTAAAACCCCACAACAAAAGAAAACCCCCCAGAACAGACAAATTACGGTTCAACCGAAAACACACAGGGTCCACAACCCCCGGACCATGACAGTTTTACTATTTTAAGCTCCTGAGAATGACCACTGTCCCTGCACTAAATTGAAAAGTTTTGGTCAGACAATAGCTCTGATGCTATGTCTCCCAGCTCCTGTGAATTTATATTCATTTATGTGCTTCCAAATCAGTTTTTGTTTTATTCAGTTACAAAAAAGAACATTTTGTCAGGAAATTGTTGAAAATGAATGATTGCAATTGCTATTTGGGTATGTATATTACTGCCATTCAAATATGTTGCTCTTCATATTAAAATCACTCGGTGATGTTGTTTCTATGGGAACAGCAAGGTGGAAAGAATAATGGTACAGATACTTTTCCAGAGACAACAGCATCCATACTAATTACCATACATGTGCACACTCACCTTTTCTTCCTAACACAACATTTGCTTTACTTATTTATACATTGTCATTTTCTACTGAGGCGCCTGTTATAATGCTGATCAGATCTTTTCATTTTGATTTTTTTTGTCTATTTTCCTAAATCACTTTTTTTCTTGTTTGAAAAACAAATAATGATGATGATGATGGTTGTGATGATTTTTATTATTCTTAATTAATATCATTTATTAAATACTAACTTATCAGTGGATATTTAAACAGGATTAACGTGATCAGTTCCTAAACTGATGAATCATAAATCTGATAAGTGAATACTTGTTAAACCAAAATTATTATTGCTGTTTTATAGAACATCATTTAAAAAAATATGTATCACCATAATCTGACAAAAAATAGATATATAATTGCTTTTGTTTTGTTTTGAGCATTCTCCTGTTTTGTCACAAGATGCCTGGATTTATTTGAGCCTTCCTTATATTTTGCTTTAGGCCTTGACAGCTGCTTAAATAGAGAAAAACTCATAGTTGTTCCAGAGCAGTGCACAAATCTGACTCAGTGCAATAAAGCTGTCAGTGTTTGAATGCTCAATTAATACTACAAGGCTTTAGTATTTTCTTTTAAAGATAGACCTTTAGTAGATCTAAGTCAGTTACTTGACATTCATTTGGACAGTTTGACATTTATGTAGAGTTTGACATTTTCTTTAGAAGGTTGGCAACTTTCAACTACTGGAAATATAATGAAGCTCGACATCTAAAGGACAGCAGTGAGTTTATGCATGTAAGAAACTGCTGTTTTTTTTTTTAATAGTTCTATTCCTACTTTCAAACAGTTTACCTTGCCTGCTGAGCGACCATACTCATATTTACATTTTGCTCATGAATTATTCTGTTGACTAAATGGATATGAGAGTAGCATTTGTCAAATGCACATCTTCAGTTTATTTATGGACACACACACACACACACACACACACACAAACACAGACACACACACACACACTGTTCTGGAAAAGTATTCTGCCCCTTCCTGATTTCTTTTTTTTTCTTTTTTTGCATACTTTTGGTTTCAGATCATCAAACTATTTTAATATTAGACAAAGACAACTCAAGTAAGTGCAGTTTTCAAATGATATCTACATTTAGAGACAAAGCAATCCAAAACTACTAGGCTCTATGTGAAAAAGGAATTGCCCCCTAAACACAGTAACTGGTTGTGCCACCCTTGGCAGCAAGCGCTGCAATCAAGTGTAATAACTGGCAATGAGTATTTCATTTTACTTTGGGGGATATTTGGCCCACTCTTCTTTGCAGAATTGTTTGTTCTTCTGCATAACCCAAGTATGCTTGAGTTTCAGGGCACAAACTGATGGCCAGATATTCTCCGTCAGGATATTCTGGTAGAGAGCAGAATTCATGGTTTCATCATTTTCGACAAGCCATCCAGGTCCTGCAGCAGCAAAGCAGCCCTAGACCACCGCACTACAACCACCATGTTAGACTGTTGGTATGATGTTCTTTTTATTAAATGCTGTGTTTGTTTTACACCAGATGTAAAGGGACTCAAACTTTCTAAAAAGTTAAACTTTTGTCTTGTCAATCCACAGAACCCTTTCCCTAAAGTCTTGGGGATCGTCAAGATGTTTTTTTGGCAAATGTGAGATGAGCTTTTGTGTTCTTTTAGGTCAGCAGTGGTTTTCTCCTTGGAACTCTCCCATGGATGCAGTTTTGTCCAGTCTCTTTCTCATTGTTGAATCATGAACACTGACCTTAACTGAGACAAGTGAGGTTCTTTAAATGTTGTTCTGGGTTCCTTTGTGACCTCCTGGATGAGTCGTTGATGTGCTCTTGAAGTCATTGCCCCGTGGGTGGCACAACCAGTTACTGGATTTAGGCAGCAATTACCAAGGCCACTGTTGGGAAAGTTCAGCACTGTTCCAAGTTTTCTCCATTTGTGGCTAATGGCTCTCATCATGGTTCAATGGAGTCCCAAAGTCTTAGAAAGGGCTTTATAAGCCTTTCAAGACTGATAGATGTCAATGACTTTGTTTCTTGGCTGTTTCTTTAGATCGCTGGCTGGTCAGATTTTGAAATTTATTTATGCAATCATAAATTTAAAATACCATCATAACTCAAAAAAGTGAAAAGATTTAGATTTTTACACTCAATTCAAAACTGTTGGAGTCCAAGTACATTGTACATTGTTGGAATCCATCGCTCAGTGAGTTATTGTCAATAGTTTGGGGAAGTTAGCTTTCATATCATACAAAAAATAAATGAACATTATGAGTTTAATTATGTGCCTCATGTCTAATGCCTTGAACAGATTATTTGAGAAGGTGAATTTCAGTTGCTAAAGTAAAACACTTTAAACAGATGGAAATAAGGTCCTGCAGCACAGGCTGAGTACTGATGAAATGCTTGAAAGAAAATGCACTGCAACCAGTTTAACTGATTAGACAAGTAAATGAGGACAAGGCTCCCCCCCCAAGAAGTAGTTCATAAGCCTCTCTCTCTCACACGTACTTTCAGAGGAGGTAGGCAAGTAAAATGACTACATGCTCTTTTGTGATTTAACCACTTATAGCATTAATGAGAAAGCGATTACTACTACTGTCATAGGTTATGCTTGGGTGTGCTTGACATAAACTTTATACTATACCTGCATGTGAATGTGTCCTTGAAGTTGCAGTTACATAATATTTGTGTACAATATTCATACGAAACAGCTATGACCTGAATATTATGAACAGTGCTAATCTTGCCCTGAAGGTTAATGGCAGTGATAAATATTTACCCCCAAAAATGTTTCTGCTGTGGGAGTTAAAATATGTTACCATGCACCTTGGATTATTTTCCACACAGCTGCACATTCTGATAATTAAAAGGAAGAGAAGCCAGTTCATCCATGATAAATGCATATGTTCTAACAGCAACAAACTGCTGAACTGCTGTAATAAAATGGTCCATGTCCCATTGACTGTTCATCTCTGCAATCATGACTTGTATTCTGTCATCATCATGTGTGTTTGGTTGCATTAACCACTGCGTAAAGGAGTGACTGTGTGAAAATTGTTCTAATTTTTGTGTTAGTATGCTACATATTCTGGAAAACTGCATTTGTCTCAAGTATATTCTTTCTGGGGAAAAAAAATTACATAATGTGTTTTTTTTTGTCTTTTTCATGGTTTTGGTTTATATACAGCCAATTTAGAAAGTGATCTGATCTCTTAATTTTTTTTCTCACATAAATGAACTGCCAGTTTCCACATCATTCTACACTCTTAACCCACAATGACAAAGACGTGTATGTTTTTGCAAATGTATTACCAAATCAGCTGAAATCTATGATATCAGATTGTGTTCAGATGCATTTTTAGTTATCCTTAAAATATGACCCATAAAGTCCTACAATTTACACTTATATAAAGCCATGGATTAACCCAAAGCCCCCACACTTAAACCTCACAGGACATTTGCAGTGACCTGAATGTGACCGTTCACTAACACTTCCCATCCAGTCTCTGAACTTGAAAGGACTTGCCCAAGGAAAATGGATAAACGGCCTAAATCTAGGTGTGCAAAGCTTGAAGACAGTCACCCAAGAAGACCCAAAGCTAGGGAATTAAGGTCTTAAGCTAGAGCCAAATATGTACTTAAATGCTAGATTCAGATTTTGGAAAATTTGCAGATTTTTTAAATATGTTTTGTCACATGTCAGGTGACTCAGGAGGAAGAAACAGTGCTATTTGAAGGCATTATGTCCTCAATCCCATTGGCATGCCTTATTTAGTTGTTCACCAAGTTAAAAATTATAATTTCAAAATCGATTTAAAATTTACTTCATTGTACACTTGGCTTTTTATTAGGTACAGAATAAGATTAGTGCAGGCTGATAGAACAGTACTGTAATAAATCTATTAACATTAAAGAAAAGTGAAGGTTTAACTGTAGCAGGACTTTTTTGGAGGCTGTAGTTTGATCATGGATTCCATCAGAGAAAGGATGGAAAACAGTGCATGGTCAGTGAAATCTTAAAAACAGACATCAGTTAAAAAGATATCATCTCAAAACAAATTCCTGTTCCATAAAGCATCTTATGTAGCCTGTTTGCATCCATCAATTAAATGACTGTGATCTTGTGATTGCAAAAGGTTATCGTCTCTGAAATTACAACAGTTTCTGTCATTTTAATTGTGCGTCTATGTCCCTTTAACAAAGTCTGGAGCTGGGGAAGCTTAGAGGTCAACAGCATTTTCTGGTTGTTTTGCATTGTGTTGTCTCTGAATAGGTTTCTGTTCCATGTCACAAAGTTGTGCCTACTTGAAGGGCAAGATAAACAAATAATAATGCCTTAGACTTAGACTTATATAGTGCTTTTTTCCCCCTTTTATTTTTTTTTCTTTTTCTTTGTGTCAAGGTAAGGTCCAACAGATTTGCTTTCACAAGCGGAGCATTACAGCTTTTGCCATGATGTTCCCCTTGTTATAGATATGAAGCTTTATTAGAAATTGCTTTGGGTTTACCTCAAATGCAATGGATACAAAGACAAGAGAAAAAAAAAGGGAAAGGGGAAAATAGAGAGATGGAGGAAAGGTCCAAAAAGAAAGAAGGAGATAGAAGTAGAGGAGAAAAAAAAGAGGCATAGAGACAAAGCAAGTCAGCACCCCCGAAGTCCACCTGCAGAAAGAGAAAACAAAGCAAAACAGAATCCACAACAAACAGCACACGCAGCATACAACAACAGCCACAACTTCAATGGAAAGCACACAGCACAAGGTACTAGAAGAGAACACAAGAGGCTACCCAGTGGTAACCGCAGCCCAACTGAGAGTGCATCCGACAAACACCCGAATCCAGACACCTGTGCGTGTATGTGTGTGCTTGTTTCTATAAGGTTTCTCCCTAAGAATATTTGATAGTAAGTGTGGGGGCCCATAGATCCACCCCCCAGGACACGCGGACAGCATGAGGAAGAATGGAGCCACAGACACCCAGCGGCCCCCCAAGCACGGAGCTCCGGGAGCTCCCCGCAGGGATAACCAGAACCCCCCCAAGAGGGCAGCAGAGGCAAGTCCCAGGCGACCCCTGGCAACCATGATAAAGAAGACCCCAGGGGCCACAGCAACGAGCCCACGGGCCCCGCCGGCAACCTGCTACGCTCCAGCCATGGACAAAGAGACCCGAGTCCCGAGGGCACACCACCCCCCATCAGAGCCCTGACCGGGCCAGGGCACCCAGGTCCCGGCAAGAAGCCACCAGGGCGAGCCGGCATATACCCCGGTACCCAGCCCCAGATACCAAGACCCACCCATGCACCGGCGGGCAGAGGCACCAGTCACCGGAGGAGAGTGTGATGGGGGAAATAGGCCCCACATTTTAATGGGGAGCCCAAGATGATCCAGGAGAGGGGTAGCCCAGAACTCAACCTGACAGATAAACAGCCACCAACTAACTCAATCACACATTCCCACTCACATGTTCACCTACAGACATTCACCTCCACTCGCCCAACATAAAAGAACACAAAAATGGACGTCATACACCCACTCACACTCCCCATACACACACTATACTCCCAGGTCCAGATAACGTCCCCCAAAGGGGCAACCTGTCCCCAGACCCAGAAGATGGTCCCCTTCTCTCTGGGGTGGAGAAGGGCAGATAGCCCAGCCCACAGCAGCAGCAGTAGAGTAACCCGATGGCCAGGACGAGAGCCGGGCACCAGGTAGGGCTCCCCTACCTCAAGCACCCCCGCCGCATCCCACCCCCTACCACACCGCGTGCCGCAATAGCAAGACAACAGCCCTGAATCTCTGTTTCATACTGAAGACTAATTGGGTATTAGACAAAGGACAAACTATTTTCTTTTATACACAGAAGATATTTTTCCATAGAAAGGCATTTAAGCTAGAGAAAAGGATAGTTGACGGTGTTTATTGCACATATTGCTCTGTTACAGGTTCTCCAATAGAACTTAAATACTTATACATACAGATTTGTCACCTGCCAATATTTCTGCTCCTCTATTAAAATACCTATCTTTTAAATTCTTTAAGTTCTTTAGTTGTTTTCCTGAAAAGGCTATGAATCAATGTGCAGTAATCCATTTTGGCAAAAATCCAGTATGGTGGTTGCCCATCATAGCCCTTTTGAGCAGGTAGGTGGTGGTGGAGGGGTTTTAGAGTTGCTGCTACAGCTGATGCAATAAATCTAATGGGAGGGTGAGAAACCATTGATGGTAGTGCACACGCTGTAACTGAAAATAGGCCTAATCAGCCAAAATAATATTAGCTTTTTGAAAATTAATGTAAGTGTGGAAAGCTGAAGTAGGCATTAATGTTACATTCTCACTGTGAATGCACCGCTATAACAGGACAATTTGTCTGTCACGTGATTCAGGAAGGTAAAACAATGCTATCTGAAGGAATACTTTGAGGATTTCCTCACTTCCACTCAATTCAATTTAGTTTTATTTATATAGTGTCAAATCATAAGAAACTGTAACCTCAAGGCACTTTACATTGTAAGGTAAAGACCCTACTCACATGCCTTCTGAAGAGCAAGCAGAGTCTGGGGACAGAGTAAATGATTTGACCATTACTAAGGTGGTTAACTGAGGTAGTTAAACAACTCCTTAGTGGCACTACCCCTGGGGTGGATGAGGTTCACCCTGAATTCCTCAAAGCTCTGGATACTGTAGGGTTGTCTCGGTCAACACGTCTCTGTAACACTGTGTAGGAGTTGGGACAAGTGTCTCTGGACTGGTAGACTTGGGTGCTGGATCCTCTTTTTAAGAAGGGGGACTGGAGGGTGTGTCTCCCTGGGAAGGTCTATGCCAGGGTACTGGAGGGGAGAGTCTGTCCAGTACTTGAACCTCATATTCAGAAGGAACAATGCAGTTTTTGGTCTGGTTGTGGAACACTGGAACAACTTCTAGTTCTCTTGAGGATATTTAAGGGTACACGAGTACCCTTCCACTTACTGCCCCTGATAAACTCCTTTATAGTTTTGGCGGTGTGTTTTAGGTCGGTATCTTGCTACATGATGAGGGATCTCCCAATCAGTTTGGTTGCCTTTCTTTGTATTTACACAGTAGACTTGTAGACTTCTGAGTTCTTTATACTGCTGCCATCATGTGTGACATCAGTGAAGATTAATTAGCCCATCCCAGAAGAAACCATGCAAGCCCAAGCCATGACATTACCTCCACTGTGTTTCACAGATGAGCTTGTATGTCTGGGATCATGAGCAGATCCTTTCTTTCTCCAAACTTTAGCCTTTCCATCACATTGGTAAAGGTTAGTCTTTGTCTCATCAGTCCATAAAACTTTATTTGTGTTTTGCATCTTCTGGTGAAGTCTCTGTACTTTTGTTCACGAAGTCTTCTCCAAACAATAGATTGTGATACCTTCACTGCTGTCCTCTAGAGATTGTTGCTGGTGTCACTGACAGTTCTTTTAGGGTCTTTACAGCAATTAGAATATTTCCCTCATAAATTCCTGTTATTTTCCTTGGTTTTTCTGTTTGACATCTGTTACTTAGTATGATGACTTTTTTCTTCAGGACATTCCAAACAGTTGTACTGGCTATGGCCAATGTTTGTACAATGGCTCAGATTGATTTTTAAACATGTTCTCTTGTTTTGTAAGGGCCATTATACACTAAGTTTTAGTATTTAATGTTAATATAAATAGATTAACCAATGGAACTCAACCACAGGTTGCTATTAAAAGGTTCATTAAGAATTGTTCCAGATGACATTATTAATGACATTCATTTTCAGAGGAATTGTTTAATTCATAAACGTAATCTCATCTGGATTGTCATATGGTCAGGATATTTGAGTATGGCATTTCTTCTTTTGTACTTTAGTTTCTTATGGTTTTATGGTGTATTCATATTGTGATCAGATCATGCTTATGGAGCCACAGTGTCATGTATTTGCTCATCAGTATATCTTGTTGCTTTTTAGACCATCACTCAGTCATATAAATTAATTAAGTCCTAATTAAAAGTGGTTTAATGTAAGAAACCCATAACACTCATGCATGATTCAGGATTATAATATGTGCATTCTACATATGAAGATATGTTTTTTCTTGAATTTAGGCATTTTTTAAAAATCTGTTATTATTATTAAATAAAAGAGAAACAGTTACTTTTTGCATTTTGCAGGCCTGATTCATAGTTATTACTTAGTTTTACCTAGTTTTCAGTATATTTAAAATGTTTAACTCCAAATACTGGACAGAAATGACACTTTTATTGCTTGAAGGTTATCACATTGTTGCCACAGGACAAACAAGGTTCATAAAAAAACAGTAAAATCTAAGTCATCATCTAAGGCAAGGCCTCAGTTGCCTGTTTTTATAAATTCAAAAGGCTTCCCTCTGGTTAAACCTCCTTTGTCTGTTACCTCTTCATATGGAAAAAGGGATGTGGTAAATTCAAAAGGCTTTTAATGTGGATGGGCTATTAATATGTAAGTCCAGTAAGTGTCTAGCCATCAGGTAATTAATATTGCCTGTGCGTATGACATGTTTGTGTTCTGTAACCTATGCTGAAAATGTCTTTTTGTGTTTCCAAAGTTAAAAAAAAAAACGTTAAAAAAAAATTAGCCAATAGATGACAAATGAGGTTTTGCAGTCAATGAAATGATAAATAGCACCTTTTGAAAAGAGAAATCAACAAATGTCTTGGTGAGTTTTTACATTTGTGCAGTGAAATTGAGTAATGGGGGTTCAGGGAAGATCTGTCAGTACATCATCACTAATACTCAATAATATGTTAATGAGTTGTTGTGCTGTATATTATAACAAAAATGTATTCATCTTTGTACTGAGGTTTATCTGTCAAAAAAAGCTGTTCAAGGGCAATTGATTATATTGATTAAAGTCAAAAACTCCATGCATTTCCAAATGTTACAAAATGCAGCCTCTGTTGGGTGCAACACATTACTGATATCACATCACATTACTGTCACATTTCTCTGTAATGTAGTAATGTACTGTACTGTACTAAATCACACAACTATGTTGTTACTTGTAGATAAGTTCTTCAATCATCTGCAGAGTTGGAAGATAGAAAATGTCCTTTTACTGCACACTTCCACCACAGTTCCAATTGAAAACCATTTTCATTTTTATTATATAAAGGATACGAAGGTGTCAGTGAAGTACGAACTGTATTGAGGCCAGAAAAAAACTATCCACAGCTGCTTTTATTCTGCAACGCTAACACAAAGCACATAGCAAAAAACAAACAAACAAACAAAGAAAAAAAGAACAATAGCAGTGATGAACAGTCATGTTTTAGGCAGGGACCAGAAAACGATGAAACAGTATCAATAAAAATGTCATACCACAACAAAACAAAAAGTAAGAGCAAGACAGAGCGAGACAAAGAACAGTGGAACTGAAAAAAGAGGCAGAGAGTAATAGTCAGCCTGTGACCATAAGAAATACATACGCTAAAGCTGTCCTGGCACACCATACAGAGAGAAAGTAGACAAAACTTACAGGAGACTACCGTGAAGAGACTGACATTAAAGACACTGGCATTTATTTGTCTGAATTTTAAGTATAATTTTAAAAAAATGTAAAAAGTTTAGAGATAATATAGGACTATATTGCCAAAGTTGCTGCTGATGTGAAAAATACATACAGTGAATCATGAGTCAGATTCAGCAAATATCTTCTCACAGTCTGCTTGCTGTTTATTCTGTGTGTAAGCACTGCCATGGCTTTGTAAATGGGTTGGAAAAAATGTGTCTCAACTGATCCATGCACCACTTTTTTAGCCAGTCAGCAACAGGCTACAATAGTGTTTGTTCAGTTCTCTCTTTGGTACAGTGAAGCTTTAATGTTGCGTAACATTTTGCATAGTAGTATGCAGTAATAATATAAATATTATTTGGGAGCAAAGTAACTATAAGCACATTTTTATCACATGTGACTGGTGATTGTATACATGCAGTTTTATCCTGATGACCAATGAAATGAAAGATGTGACTCTAGTCTGACTCATTTAGATAGAGCCATCAAAATAATGCCCAAATAACTACCTGGCAGTGGTACTAAGATGCTTTGTAAGCGACAAGACTTGCTTATAGTAGAAATTTGTGGCTAGTAGGCATCTTCTTTTTAAGGATTGTTTAGGTGCTCAGAGCACTTAGTTACAATTGGGAAAAAGGTCTCTCTCTCTCTCTCTCTCTCTCTCTCTCTCTCATATATATATATATATATATATATATATATATATATATATATATATATATATATATATATATGAAATAAATGAAAAAAACATGAAAAAGGAATAAAATGAGTCATGACAGTTGATTAACTTCTAACTGAAAGTACAATTTTCCCCTGACTATAAATGTTTCATTCATATACTCTCATTCAGATGCAGAACTCTGGTATGGCAAGAGAGAGAGAGCGAGACAAAGGAAATAAAAAAAATAAGTAATAAAAAATAGAGACAGAGGAATAGTCAGCCTGTGAGCATAAGATCTACACATGCTAAAGCTGTCCTGACACACCAGACAGAGATGAAGTAGACAAAACTCACAAGAGACTAAAGTGAAGAGACTGGCATTAAAGCCCTCCACATGACACCACAAATTCTGCCCCCCAGACAAGGAGACAGAGGAAATGGCAATCAGACAAATGTGGGCTGTCTCCTCTAGTGTGCATGTATGTGTGTATTTTTCTGTGTGTGTGTGTGTGTGTGTATGCCGCACATATGCTGTATGCTTGTGTGTGTGGTTGTAATTCTGTTCGAGAAAGAATGTAATGAATGCCTGGAGTTCTTCATTTTGTATCTGACTCACCAAAACGCTTCTTCTTCTGGCTTCTAGCAGTCTCCGTAAGATGCCTTATCCACTGTATAAACAGAGTGACACAGATCATGTAGACATCTAGTGGGCATGCATAGTACACACTGTATACAAGCTTAAGTGTCCTATTGTTGTATATTGTCATTAGCTAGCGAATATAGGTTTGTAACACATGCTTTACCCAAACAATGATCATTTTTCAAACACTAATTCAGTGCTTTCAAGGCCTAAACCTAGTTTTACCTAGCTAGGTAAGTTTGGTGCCTAAACCTAATCAAATATCTTGTGAAAACAAAAGAAATGTTATACAGTGACAAAAGTTAAAACACAAGTTTTGAACCTGTACGTCTGAACGTGAACTTCTGTTGCTACTTTAACCTGGAAATAAATCTGCAATTACTGCTTCCATTCAGCAAGGCTAACTGACCTTCACTGAATGAGCTGATATGATGTGACAGCCCCAATAACAGCTGATCACGGTCATTCAGTTGTCAGGTCACGTCGAAACAGGTGATTTTGTTTAAAAATTCAAACTTGGAAGCAATTTCTCAGTGATCACAAAAACAAAGCACTAAATTATATAATAAAAATCTAGTGCAATGTTAGGATATGTAAGAGGTGAAAAGCACGCTGACTGAAAGGTCAATAATCCCAGCAGATTTATGTGGAAGCCAAACCTTTGCCAGTGTTTTTTTCCCACTGACAGCGTTGTTTAAATTTCAAGAGAAAAGAGGACAGAGACACATTTTTAAAAAAAAATAAAAAAGCACATACAATACCTGCTGGTTCTGTACAAAGCAGAGGGACTTGATGCACACTAAATCTGAATGTGCCGAGTGTGTGATGGTCACACCTACAAAGCACTCAACAAGGAAAATGGGAGAGTTGATCACAGTATGTAATATAAATTCAGGAGGGTCTCATAAAAAATGCAGTTAATTATAACTAAATCTTTAACTGGGCAATTTCAATTCAGTTTTGTTCAGTTGCATCGAGGTATTTTATATTGCAAGGAAAAGACTATGAAATTAGAGAGAAAACCCAAGCAACCCCCCCATGAGCAAGCATTTGGTGACAGTGGGAAGGAAGAACTCCATTTTAACAGGAAGAGACCCCTGGCACAACCAGGCTCAGAGAGGGGCAGCCATCTACTGTGACCAGTTGGGTTGGGGTGGCACAAAGAGACAAGGATAAAACACAAAAATGCCTCTCGTTAAATCATCCGTCTGTAAAACCAAACAAATAAACAAAAACTCTTATGTTCATGTGTAATAACTGCAAAAACACTGCTTTGAAGTATGCAGATGTTGTCCTCTTTATAGTGATCACCATGAGTCTCTCATAACACGTAGGCTTCTATTTCCTGTTCTCATTTTCCAGTGCTCGCAGAACAAACAGCGATTTAGACAAATAATACACATGGAGACAGAGCGAGGTATAAATCGGAGAGTAGCACAGAGTATATATCTGTATGCAATGGGAGAACATAGTCAGTGCGTGATCCCCCTACTGTGACTCACTGCTGTAGTTTGAAGGGTCACTTAAGGGTCTGGATGCAAAATGTAGTGAGTGTGTAGCTATGTGTCGAAAAACATCCTTTTGTCTGGTGGAAAGCTGACAGCAAAGCCTGTTAGCAGTCTACCAAGCTGCAGGTCTGGATGTTTGTGTATGAGTGTGTATTTGCATTACCGTGGTTTGCAGATGTAAGCATGAGTTGGTGTAGAGATAACAGGAGGTGAAGATTGTGTGCTGTTATGTTCTAAAATGTCAGTAAAAGCATATACAGAATATTATCAAACGAGCGAGAAATATTGTCTTTTTTTTGTATGTAAAGTTGTGCTTGTTCGGGATTTGTGACAAGCTTTATTTCTTCTTTCATGGCACATTATGAAGTCTTTTTCTGTGCTCTCCTCTGTAGTCTACACATTGATTTATTAATTTTGTGTGGCAGCTTAGAAGATTTTACTGATAAATCTTTGCATAGATGTAACAAACTCAGTGTCTCTTCTTGGTCTGTCTATGGGACACTTGAACAGGTTTGATCATGTATGTGTGTGTTTGTGTGTGTGTGCGTGTGTGACAGAGAGAGTGAGAGAGCGAGAAATCTTGGCTTCACCACCCTTTGAAGTAAATACCAGTATAAGAGGCTTGGCTTGCAGGGAATATATTTTCTTTTTCAAACTTTAAAGCCCAAATTATAGTATGCTTTATATATATATATATATATATATATATATATATATATATATATATATATATATATATATATATAGACCCTTTACAGTTTGTAAACAATGATGACGTAGGTAGCGATGCGCGCGCATTTTGGAAACGGAAATACGGCGGAGTTCAATAGCGTTTCAATCTACGAGAAGGGATTATCACCGAAAGATCGTGAAAACTACCTGCAAAAATTAATTTTGACCACCGGCAACCGACTCCCCGAATCCTGTGGTACGTTAGCAAGTGGCCCAGTATCCGGGGCGGACTTATACGTGTATTTGGTGGAGAAACCCAGCATATACACTGGAGAGAAGTTGCTGTGCATTCAAGTCACTGGATGCTTACAATTATGTTGTTTGCGGCCATGTACCGAACGTCAAATATCATGACACAGACTCGGAGTTTTGTGGCTCAAAGGCAGAAATTCTTCCAAGTCAAAGACAAGGAAACAGGACCGCTGTGTAAGAGGCTCATCATTGTAAACAAGGCAGAGAACTACGTCCTCACCGTGTACCTGCATGGCAGGTGAGTACTTTGTCAAACTGCTTTTCTAGCTTGCTAAGAGTTTTCGACTGCAGATATTATTGATTTACAAAGGAAAAAAATATATATGCTGTTCCATTCACACTGTGAGACACGCTAAACCATTCATATGTGAGTCTGCTCATACTTTTGACTGGCACTGTATATTGTAATCTATAGTGCGATTAAATATTAATTTAAAAATCAGGACTCTGAGTCAGTGCCTCACCTGTAAATAGCCAGCACACTACAGTTTAAAAGCCAAATAGCCTACCAGCTAAGGCTGTTTACTTTAGATACCTGACATCCCGGTATAACCCGAGTAGATGAATAACATTACCTGATATAAAATCGGCGTGAGCATTTCTGATCGAGTTCTCAGTCCTGATGGTGTCCTCAGTCCAATTTTTATCAATACATTTGATGGCTTGCAACCACAGAGGCCTCCGTTTTCTCTCAAACAGCCGTGATCCCTGGGATTGGGTACAACTTCAGTCTGCTTTTGGTAGGGTAGAAATTCTGACAGCCAAACACGCAACAGCCAGACATTTTGATGCTGATAACGCTTTTAAAATCACGTTTAAACGCTGCGCAGTTCCTTGTTCTTATTGATTTGAATGGAGGAGCAGTTCACTTCCGTTGCCAAAATGCGCACGCATACTTTGATGACATAGGCTGTAAAAGGGTCTATACGTGTGCTTGCAGATGCTGCATTGAGCAGCTTGGCCCATTGCTGTGATATGTCAGCGCATATGTCTATGGACTTACTGAGCTGACTAAAACCCTGCAGATGAAATTTTGTTCATTCAGTCTGTCATGTACAGGAGCCTGTACCTGGATGTACAGTTTTGTAAAGAATAAGTCAGCCTTTTGCTATTTTTGTTCTGTGTATTTTCTATTTACATTTTAATAGCACATCTGTGAGGTTTTTTTTTTTTAGAGGAAAAAAGCATTAATTTATTTGTGGAGCATTATTTAAATATGCCAATAGTTTATTTTTGAGCAGTTTCTCATGTACATCTACAGATGAATGTTAATCAAAATGTCTGTGTGGCATTTGGGACATGTAGCTTTTAGTCTGAAGTGCCTTTTTGTTTATACCTTTTGGGAAGAAAATATATCGAGATATATATTGTATATCGCCATTCAGCTAAAAAATATTGAGATATTAGTTTTGGTCCATATCGCCCAGCCCTACTCTGTAGCTAGCCACCAGGTACCACATCATTATATGTCAGCTAGCGTACCTTCACTAACCCTCCAGATGATGTTGGGTAATTTCTAATATGCAGTGCCTGTCACAGGTTAACCCATGCCCTCCAGAGGACTACGTGTTCTTATGGCCAACAACACACTAGAATGGCAATCTCTATTGTGCTATTATAGCTACCCTGAAAAATAGAGGTGCTGTCTTAGTTGTGAATTTGAGGTCACTGTCCCTGACCTAGCTAAGATTTAAAGCAAATCTGTTAAATAAAAATAATAACCACTGACATTTCTTGCAGCTGTACCACCTGACGTTTATAACTATGTTCAATTTAAACATACTTTTTATAGACACCTGTATTAACTTTTGGGTTTGGTACCAAAAACCATATATACAAGTTTTAAATTATATAAAAATTGTTATAAGTTAATATTTTCCTACTTTTACATTGGTTGTACCATTTGACATGGAAGTATACGTCCGTTGATTGAATTTCACCAAGAGTGAGCTACAAAACTTTTCAATGAGCCACAAAGATCCAGAAAGAGCATGTTGTATGCTTAAATCAGACATTATTACCTCACCCACTAATGAGTGGAAGGTGGTTATGTTTTCACCCATTTGTTTGTTTGTCTGTATCTGTTTGCAATCTTAGTAAGTTTTTAACCCAAACTTTGTGGAAATATTCCTTAGGAACCAACAGTTTTAAAAAAAAATCCCATCTGCCATTATTGGCATAATTATAAAATTCATATCTCAGTGAAGTTTTTAAAAATTTTTTTTAGGGGATTCTAGTATGGTACATAAGCTGAATAAAGACTATATATGCCATGTGGATCTCGTTTTTAAAAATAAAAATATAAAATCATATTTTCCAGTTTTTAAAAGCCAATATAATGCATTTCTAGTCTCTGTTATCTAGTAATTTATGATAGTGTATGATAAGATTGGGTGGCATCTATTGAAGTATAGCAGCACAGACAATTTGAGTTGGGGGGAGGTATGTGCTGTAATGAGTGCCCTTCTAGTTATTCTGGTTACAACAGGCTAGCACATGACAACCATTAAAATGATTTTTAACATGTTAATCAACCATATGATCAAAATTACAAAAAAATATTAGTTTATGCTGTAAATAAGGGTAACAGGGTAGACGTATGCTTTAACTTATCACTGAACAGATCTGAAACATAGGAAAAAAGTTGGTGAAAGAGTGATACTTATTCTGGTTCTTGTAGATGATTTAACTCTGAAAAGTGTCCAACTTAATGTAAGTCATGTGATTATAACAGTGAGGGGACCTATTCAGGAGGATTTCTGTTCCATGCACACTATATTGCCAAAAATATTCACTCATCTGCTTTCACATGCATATGAACTTGAGTGATATCCCATTCTTTGTCCATAGGGTTTAAATGATGTTTACCCACCTTTTGCAGCTATAACAACTTCAGTTGTTCTGGAAAGGCTTTCCACAAGGTTTAGGAGTGTTTATGGGAATTTTTTAACATTCTTCCAGAAGCACATTTGTGAGGTCAGACACTGATGTTGGATGAGAAGGCCTGGCTCACAGTCTCCGCTCTAATACATCCCAAAGGTGTTCTATCGGGTTGAGGTCAGGACTTCTGCACCAAACTCACTCATCCATGTCTTTATGGACCTTGCTTTGTGCACTGGTGTGTAGTCATGTTGGAACAGGAAGGGGCCATCCCCAAACTGTTCCCACAAATTTGGGAGCATGAAAATGTCTAAAATGTCTTGGTATGCATTAAGAATTCCTTTCACTGGAACTAAGGGGCTGAGCACAACTCCTGAAAAACAGCCCCACACCATAATCCCCCCTCCACCAAACTTTACACTTGGCACAGTGCAGTCAGACAAGTACTGTTCCTCATGGAAACCACTAAAACCAGACTCATTCATCGGCTTGCCAGATGGGGAGGCATGATTCTTCACTTCAGAGAACATGTCTCCACTGCTCTAGAGTCCAGTGGAGCTCAGTGGCTTTGCACCACTGCATCTGATCCTTTGCATTGCACTTGGTGATGTAAGGATTGGCTGCAGTTGCTCAGCCATGGAAACCCATTCTCTGAAGCTCTCTATACACTGTTATTGAGCTTATCTGAAGGCCACATGAAGTTTGGATGTCTGTCGCGATTGGCTCTGCAGAAAGTTGGACCTCTGTACAGCCTCAACATCAGCTGACCTACCACTTTGTGGCTGAGTTGCATTTCCACATTGTTATAATGCCACTAACAGTTGACTGTAAAATATTTAGTAGCAAAGAAAGTTCACCACTCGACTTCTTGTACAGGTGGCATCCTATCATGTTACCACGCTGGAATTCACTGACCTCCTGAGAGCAATCCATTCTTTCAAAAATGTTTGTAGAAGCAGTCTGAATGCTTAGGTGCTTGATTTTATACACCTTTGGCCATGGAAGTAATTAGAACACCTAAATTCAATGATTTGGTGAGTGAATACTTTCTGGCAATACAGTGTTTGTGTGGAATGTATGTCACAAATGTTTTTTGACTGTAATGGCCTTTAGTGAAATAACAATATTTTTTCAGTCTTTACGTTTGATTTTTTTTCTTTCAATTGCCTCTTGTCAGTTTAATCTTGTCCAGAGTAACTACAGAATGCAAACCAGCTTGTTGCCATAAAAGACACTCCTCAATCTTTATTTTAAGTCAATAGACCTAGAATCTAATTTTCTAACTTGCTGAACTTTTAAGTTAATAATGTCTTGTATAATGTGTTTTACCTTGATATAGTTTAAAATTTGTTTAAGTTACACCAAGGCTTGTCTTTGTTTTTTAAATTTTGTAGCTATTCAGTGGTAAAAATCAATTTTAATCGGTCTTCATATGGACCCTGCTGAAAAAGGCTGTTCATTTAACTTTTAATTTAAAATTATTTTTGTCTTACTTGGCAATGACATTTACATTTCATTTTATCCATGGTGAAAGTCTGAGCCGTATCATCGTGAGGCATCGTATTATAATAGACTGCCAGTATGACTATATTGAGAGTCAGTGCACACTTAGCTGTGGGTGCTCAGGTGCATGTCTGTACCATTTAGAAAGAGAGCTACAGGAGCTGGCACACAAGCTCTCTCACTGACCTCTGCTGAGACAAACTGTATCTGTGATTACTGCAGACTTGAGATGACACAGCTGTCAGTGGTTGTGGCTATACTTTAGTTGTTACAATAATGGCTCTGAAATAGTTCTTTAATGGGTGTGGCTGTGTGTGTATTGATGGTTGTATTGACGCTACTATACATATCTGTCATGGAAGCATCAGAGGCATTATGTTATCTCTGCTTCACATTCTTTCCTTTATGCCTCTGTCACACAGGCCTAGAGACTGGTTGGCTACACCCTGGCAGTCTAGGGAAAAATCTGTATTCCCTGACAGGTTCACAAGTGGTTGCAGGAGGTTGCTAACTGTTCCTGTCTGAAATTGGTTGCAAAGAGAGTGCTGTACCAAAAACCTCCTTGTGATTGCTTTTGTTGCTAGCACATTGTTGTAGTTGGTCGCTGATAGTTTGCCTGGAAGACACCGACTTATAGCCTTAGCCGCACTACAGAAAAACGGGAGGGAAACCTCCTTGCAACCAGGAAAACAACAGTGGTTGGCAAGTGATTGCATTGATGTCTGGGACTGATTGCAAGCAGTTGCAACAGCCACTTTTGGTCGCAAGGCAATTTCACAGGTTATCTGCTGGGAGACAACCTATCTCAGTCTGCCTTGGACTGACTGCAATCACTCTTTCTTTCTTTTACGTCTCTCCATAGATGCTATTACATAACAGATTTCTGCCAAAATACAGCTATTAATAAAACTGTGTTAATATGCTAGATTGATGTTTGAATGTTACAATATGTTAGGGTTAGTTAAATTAATATCCACAATGTGTGAAGTAATATGTGAAGTAATTTGACATGCAAGAATTAAATCCCCTCTCACTTAACTTAACTTAGCCTCATTTAACCATCTGTGCCACTTAACTTAAATATTTTAGATGAAGTGGTGCCAAAATGCTGTCAGTTTAAGGAAAGTGATGTTTATTATTGCAACATACTCTATTCATAACAAAATAGTTTGCATTGATGAGAGTTTTCTTTCTGCTTTCCTGCTGCACATGTTTTTTTTTTTTTTGTTTTTTTTTACCCACATGTATAACTCTCCATGCAGGGAAGGACGTATCTTGATCTGTAACATGTTTTTCAGCATCATGAACTGCAAGTTCTAATTTTAAATGATGCAGTAACTGATGTTCAGGTTAGGGTAAATCTTTTCACTCAGGAGTGTGGCTGCTCCTCTCTATCAGCCCATCACAGCAGCTGCACCATCAGTTGCAAAGCCAACAAACTGTGCACATAACATTTCTTCAGAGACTCCCTCATAACAAGGTTTTCTAACTGTGGGATGTGAGACAGATGCCCCCGGTACATAACTCCACATCAGTTTCATACAGTGCAGAAAAACCGTGAGCGACATTTGCACCCGTGGCACAGAAACAGTATCTTCATTAACACGCAGATGGCTCGGGATCTGACAGTAAATAATGCTTTGTGTTGTTTTACACATTGTGCATATATGCTGTTACACATAGATTTCAGGTTTATATGGAGCAATAGTTTGTAATAAAGCAACTTTCTGGGTAAATCCTGTGTCCTGTGTGTAAAACCCAAGTCTCAGTTTTCAGGACCACACACAGTCCCCACCAATTTCTATTAGTTCACCCCTCTATCATAATCATATTGATTCTTCTTTAGCCTCCTCACTTTTATCTGAACTGCCACACTGTTTTTCAGAGAGAAACACATCCGTACAACCTGTGCTGACGCTATTATTTTGTTTGTACATTACTCACTACCTCATTTTTGAGCCTCAATTTTGTATTGCTCTTGGTAGAATGCTGGTCATTAATGACATGAACTAACTGGCCCTGTTTGTTTATAAATCTATCAATTATAAATTTCCCCCGGTTTAGATCTGGCCCAGTCTTTGGGTGAAAGAGTCACGTCTGCTGTGTGGATTCTGCAACATCTGCTGGTTGCGAGACCACCTCTGGCTCCAGTACAGTACTACACGTTTAATGTTGTCACAATAGATTTACAAGAGATGGCAACAGATTTGAGATTTATCGCAGTTAATTGCAGTATGCTTGCAAAAAGATTGTATCTAAATGCCAACTTGGCATAGTTGAGTTGAAAACAGCAGACTGAATCCATCTTATTGCTACTTCATCCTGTTTTTTCTCAGTTTTGAAGCTCAGTTTGAAGACAGCACCTGACTGCGAGTGGTCTCGGACCTTGTTCCCGCCTTTGAAGCAACTATGTCAAAGGCAGGAGATCACAAGTTCATTGCACATCGTCGCAATCATTTTAGTCATGCAGTGGTCTCCAACCACTGTTTTCCCTAGTGTGACTGTAGCCTAACTTTGAGTTATATTATAATTGGACAGGAACGACCCATATGCACATTTCTTCTGATCTATATGGATTAGAAAAATATAAAGTCTTTTGAGAGAGTATGCAAAACATATTGCAAGGTCTTACAAAAAAGGTAATGTACAAATATTGAAAGGCAATGCAAGCCCTAGTGCAAGGTACTCACAGATTTAAGATACAGGGTTCATAAAACCGCTGCAAAGTCACCACTGGCTTCAGGACTCTACATTTGTACAACCACGAGCAAGTTTTGTTAGCAGGCACATCCACAGGCTGATGATGCAATGTGCATAGAGCATAGAGGCACCCTATGTGACGTACCACAGCTTAATCGCAGGTAATTTGATTTATCAAGAAAGTACTCTCTGTAAAGACATACAAATATGCAGAATCTGTAAGCAAGGGACAAGATTCATGGTACCAGAAGATTTAAGATGTCTGTTTGTACTTCAAGTTCTACTATTTGTTGTTTGCTATCTGGATATCTTGGTTACAACCGAAGCCCTGAAAAAATGGCTTTGTCAGCAGCCAGCTGATGGGTTCCCAGATGCCAAGAAAGAGACAGGGAGAGATGTTAAAAAATGTGTCTGTGGTGGAAGGTGTAGCAATTTAAAAACCTGCACTAAATTCAGCTGATGACAGCAAGTAGCACATACAGTATATTTTTTAAAGGCAGAGTATAAACAAAAGATGTCTCAGGCTCTAACACTGCTACTCACTCTCTCTTCTTTTTCTTTCCCAGAAAGGTGACTCTGCTGCACAAACACCTCTAAATAATGAAAATGTGCTCTCAGGGTCAAGCGTCTCTTTAGCTTGACCTATTTCCTCCCATTCAGTTAGTGTTCTGTTCTTGCAGAGTGTGAGGAAATGAAGGGGGGGGAAGCTAAAAACAAAACCCTCCTCTTGATCCCTGAGGTTTTAATGTAACTGTCCCTACAGTGGAGTAGCCGAACCAGGGAAACAGAAGCTCTATTAGCCCCCCCCACCCATGTGCCATAGTGCCAAATTAAAAAGAAGAATTTATGATACCAGTCACAAAAGTGAATGAACTACTTGAGAATAGTTTATAGTTTAATAGTTTAGATTAGCCTCCTGTCTGCTCATAGCGCTCACATCAACCCTGACAAATTAAATATATGAAATGTATAACATGAAAGCCCCTCATGCCAATCAAATATCTAGCTAAAATGAATCCCAACTAGCCTGACTGTATGAAAATAAAAGTCAAAACACCTACATGCAAGGTAAGCATGTAGGTTCTGAATCTTGCAGGTGCAAGAAATTGTGGAGTGACATTGTCACCTTTCCTTTGATCCAGTGTGTCCTATAATAAAGGAGATAAGCGAGAAAGATCTGAAGCATTTAGAGAATCGGATCAGCTGCCAATTAGAGCATACTCTCACTGCCCACAGTTGTTGCCCAAGCGCGACTGCCTGCATTCATACTATGTTTAACAGCCCGAGTCCAAGTACACTTCAGTTTGTCTCTGAATCTCAACTCCTGTTTCTTTCATCCTCTTGAATAGTGGTCTTGTAGAAAGCAAAGGATTTATGATTTTGTGCATATGTCCTCTCACATATTTGTTAATTACTTAAAGCAGTTTCCAGAGAGACAGCTGTATTTGATGAAGCTTTGGTGTTCCAAGGCTCAGCCACAAATTGTGACCATGCTACATGACTGCAACTGATTTGTGCCAAGGCCCACCCATTAAGCAGGACCCCAGCACAGCACACACTAGTGAAACAAACTCAGGCACGGTCTGCGTAGCCTAGTGTGAATAATCAGTTAGATTCTTCTTGACCACTTTAGTCTGTTAGAACCCTTCCTGGTTCTTTTAACCTAGTTCCTTCTCTTGTCCATTGTTCATCTTTGTGCTTTGCTTTTGTTGACAAAACTGAGTTGTATCGGTTATCTCTTTACCTCTGGAATTGTTCATACTTATTTTTGTTGGGCTTGACCTGGTTATTAGACTCTGCTTCCAGCAGTTCTGTAAGTTTTCTTTTGTTCTTAGACCTAAGTGGCCTATGTTGTTTGGGTCCTCCTTTAAATTAAGCATATATTAAGGGCACCAAGACTGGTTGTACCAGAGTAACAAATTACATTGGTTCAACATCCATGAATCCCTGAAAAACACAGGTGAAACTGGAATGAAGACACACTGAAGAGAGGGCAGGGTTCCTCACCTTAGGAAACCCAGGTGCAACACCTCAGAGCACACTGATTCTGGTTAGTTGATAGGGTTCTCCATTTCCATCATGAAGTAAAAATAATAATCTTCTGTTTTAAAACAGGTGTAATTAATCACTTTGGCTCTTAATACAAAATGTTTTGCTTGTTACGCACAACATAAATACAAAACTTAAAAACATAATTTTTAAGCAATCCCAGGAATACACACAAAAGCAATAATATTTTGTGTGTGCCATATATATCAATGTAACAGTCACCAGTACAGAATACTTTCCTAGCAGTAACGGGGGTTAAGTTGGGCCCGAGCTGTCTGGAGTTCAGCCACAGCACACTCAGTCTTCAAACTTCTAACCCTCAAACCAGAGAGCCCCCCCACCCACATTACATATCCCAACTTAACCCCTGGCCACAGGATAGCACTTACTCCACAGAAGCATGGAGGCTTCACTGCATCTTCAAGTCAGTTCAGTGTTCTGAAGAAATAAATCTTAGGTAGAGCTCAGAATTCAGATGCTTTCTCTTCAGCTTGCATTAGCATTCAACACACAGGGCCACGCTGAGTTCTGGAGAGTCTGGATTATCATGCTGAAACACCCAGGAGTCTGCCTCCCACACTCCATTAAAAAATCAACCCCAAGGTGCTGGATGCTACAGGAAACACAGGAAACAAGAGGTGCTCTCTCCCTGCTGGCCATGGCTCACCACATGGGTTCAAACATGCATCCATTAAGGTCACTTAGCAGTGAAACTGGAAACTGTTTTACAGTTTTATGCTTTTTATAGCTTTGTAAATAACACTGAGACTGTAAAGACATTTTCTTTGTAAGTACAATCAAGCATCAACCTGAAGCTGTTTGTGCCGACTTAAAAAGAACAGTTATTTTGTGCACTTCTTATTTTATGACAGTCTTTCCATGTAACATAAATTCTTTCTTTTAGCTTTTCATTTATATTTTTTAATGTCATTGTACTTTTTTTTTTTTTTTGCAGAGAACACGATGCAAAACTGGCAGACACGCGAAACTGGACACGCACGCGCACACACGCATACACACACACACACACACACACACACACACACAGCACAACAGCGATTGTGCACCCACTTTTTTTCAGTTCACATAAATAATGTGACAAGTTTGTACATGACAGGACTCTGATGTCCTGAGGTAGAAACTGGTATGATTTAATTTCAAACAGCATTTAAATATATTACAAAGATGATTATTTCATCCAGAGTTTTTCCTGGCAGCACTTCAGAATAACTAAATAAGAATATTTGCTCTTTTTTTTAAAATGTTGTTTGATAAACAACTTTTCTAGTACATCTTTGTTTTGTTTTTTTCATTTAAAAAGGAGATGAAAACTGCTCTGCTAATCAGCATTAAGTTAATGTGACAGTAACCTCATTATTAGATTTGTTTCTTCTTGTAAGAATAATGGTGATATTATTTTTGGAGATGTCCTTGCCATAACAAATCTACACATCTAAGTTAGCAATGCAGTTAATTTTTTTTCATACTGCAATATTTGAGAGGTTGGAGTACTATTGGAGGACATCGCTATGCATCTCCTTTCACTGTCCCTTGGTCACATTGGGTGCATAATACAAAGAAAATGTCACCATGATAAATTTAACCTTTTCCAGGGAGCCCTTAGTGGCTGCATACCTGTGTACTTGCATTAATAACCAGATCTATCAAAGGGGAGTTTTCAGTTGCATTAGTGTTTGGGGAGTAATTGCTGTCAGCAGGTCTGGCCATAAATCCTGACACCTCAATCATAGCAGCTCCATAAATCACACTTAAAAAGTTCACATCTGATATATACTTTCATCCTGGCCTACCTTCTAACTTAAAATGGTTGCAGGAGAGAACTTAATAAACACACCGACCGGTTCTCTCATTTTTCATATTCCTATGGGCTTATTTCTCTTATGGGTAAATACGAACTTTATGATATTGACATTACAGTGGATTGTTATAATCCCATACAACAATCCAACCTTTATTGTACACTCTTATACCTGTAATCAAACTCCTTGCTTTGTCAGGTTTTAGGTGCTGTCCGTGACTAAACGCTATAAATTAACAATACATGTCATGCAGTGAGTGTGAGCAGGAATAAATCAGAATATTTGACTGGTTTGATGAGACAAGACCAGGAGTTGACATGGTTGAACAGCATGGAAAAGAAGAAGTTCACCCCCACTCAGCGAGAAGTTAGAAGCAAAGATATGAACCTTCTTTCTGGAGTGAGGCGAAACTCAGTGCCTACATGGATGCTGAGGTAGGGGCAGGGCTTTTAAAATATATGTAGCAGTGGTGAAATGCAGTGGTGTATCTTTCAGGGAAGCGGTGTGCATGCTGATGGCTTAAAGCTGCGTTATGTGTCATTTCCTGAGCAATGGCAACAGCAGCCTATTTGACCACAAGTGGTAAGAGAATTGTGGTGCAGTGTAATTCTGCTGGACTCTTAACTGTGTGTTCATCCGCTCTTCAGATGGTTGTTGACTGGGAAGTTCTTCTGATTTTACTGTGTTTTCATGCTGCTCGAAAATATTATATATAATAAATTAAAGGATCACTTTCAAAACACATCAGATCTTAATAGTGAAAAAAAATCATGCTGGATGTCTACACTGATAAAGACTGGGTAATGTGTTAGGAATGAAAGGATGCCACATTGTTTGATGGAAATGAAAATTATCAACCTACAGAGGGCTGAATTCAAAGACATAATGAAAATCAAAGTGAAAAAATTATGCGGCAGTCTTGTCCATTTTGCTGAAATTTTTTTGCAGCAAAATGGTACTCAGTAGTTTTTATGGTCCCCACTTACTTGAATGCATGCTTGACAACATCGGGGCATGCTAATAATGAGACAACAGATGGTGTTCTAGTAGAGCTGGATCAGGGCATCACTGAGCTCCTAGACAGTCTGAGGTCCAACCTGGTAGTGTTGGATGGACTGAAACATCATGTTCCAGAGGTGTTCTATTGGATTTAGGGAAGGTGAGAGTGGGGGCCAGTAAGTGGTATCAGTTCCTTCATCCTCCAGGAACTGCCTCCACACTCTCGCCACATGAGGCCAGGCATTGTCTTGCACCAGGAAGAACCCAGAACCCACTGCACCAGCATTGGGACTGACAGTGGGACCAAGGACTGGCAGTCAGGGTGCTGTTGCCTAGCCTAAAGAGGTCTGTGCATCCCTCCATGGATATGCCTCCCCAGACCATCACTGGCTCACCACCAAACTGGTTATGCTGAACAATGTTCCAAACAGCATAACATTCTCCACGGCTTCTCCAGATCATTTCACTTTTTTCACAAGTGCTCAGGGTGAACCTGGGCCCACTAGAAGACACTTCAGGCAACCCTCATGAAGTCTCAGTGAAAAGCACCTGGCAATTCTGGTATTTTATGGGAAATGCTGATCGGGCTCCACAGTACTGGGCAGTGCACAGGGCCCACTATAAGACTTCAGGCAACCCTCATATTTCTGATTGTTTGATCAGAGACGTTCACACCAGTGGCCCACTGGAGGTAATTTTGTAGGACTCTGGCAGTGCTCATCCTGTTCCTCTTTGCACAAAGGAGCAGATACCCATCCTGCTGATGGGTTAAGGACCTTCTACGACCCTGGCCAGCTCTACTAGACTAACTACCTGTCTCATGGAATCTCCTCGTTCTTTACACTGTGCTGGGTGATACAGCAAACCTTCAGGCAATGGCACATATTGATATACCATCCTAGAGGAGTTGGACTACTTCTGTAGAGTCTAGGTATCACCTTGTGCTACCAGTAGTGACACTGACTGTAGCCAAATGCAAAAACCAGTGGGGAAAAAATGAATGAGGGAAAAAAATGTTAGTGGCATGTAAAACCATGTGGTTTGGTTTGTGTCATTGTTGCCCCTCTAGTACACCCATTATTAATTTCATAAACAATCTCCTCTGCTACTAAACTGACTAGCTCAATATCACAGAAGTTTAATTGACTTGATGCGATACTAGATTAAAAATTATTCCTTTTAATTTTTTTAACAGTGTATAAAAATGACCATCACTTGCCCTCGGTCTGGAGCTCCATGCAAAATCTTGCCTCATGGGGTGAGGATGATCATGAGAAAGTGATGGATCAGCCCAAAACTACATGAGATGAGCTTGTTAATGATCTGAAGACAGAAAGTTTTTCCATGGCCTCACCAAACTCCTCCCAGTTTTTGCTTCAGCCACTACCCAGCTGTGTTCTGCTTGGCCTGCTGGTGGCTATCAGCTGCCTTGAAAATCCCACAGGCTAACCAAATCCAACAGGACTTCTTCAGCTTGATGGCTGCCTTCACCTCCGGCGTCCACCATCTCATTCACCATGATAGGCACCAACCACCAGCCGCAGCTCCATGCAGCAGCCTCAACAACTGAGATGCGGAACATGGTCCATTTGGACTGAATGTTCTCAGCCTCCCTCAGAATGCTGTCAAAGTTCTGCTGAAGGTGAGAGTTGATGTTATAATTACATAATCAATCATCAACATAGCCCCTGGGATTTTTTGTTGATATTCTGTCTTTCTCTATTAAAATGAGAGTGTTCATTTCTTTGGAATTGAGTAAAATCAGAAAGGGATCAAATAATTATTTCCCCATTGCACACAGAGAGTGGAAAAAGATGAGTGAAGAACAATGCTCACTACATCATGGGAAGCCCCCTGGCAGCCTAAACCTATAGCACCATAAGTAAGAGATGGTTCAGGGTCACGTGATCCTTTTTAAATTTTTTTTTTAATCAAAAAGGAATGTCTTCAGCCTAATTTTAAAAGTAAAAAGGGTGTCTGTCTCCTGAATCCAAACTGGGAGTTGGTTCCATGGTTGGGGTACCCGATAGCTGAAGGGTGTGCCTCCCATTCTACTTTTGAAAACTCTAGGAAACACAAATAAACCTGCAGTTTGAGATTGAAGTTATCTGTTAGGCTAATAAGGTACTATGAGGTTTTTAAGGTATGATGGGGCCTGATTATTCATCATTTTGTATGTGAAGAGAATGGTTAAATTAGGGTAAATTAAATTAAATTTCATTTAAAAAGGTTTAATGAAGAGAAGCTAATATGGGACAAATATGGTCTCCTTTTCCAGGCTTCTAGTTAGTAGTTTCATTGCAGCATTCTGGATCAGCTGAAGGCTTTTCAGGGAGCTTTTAGAGGGATCTAATAATTATGAATTACATAATTCATGATACATAAATGCATTATAAATTATTGCCTGGTTTGTCATTAGGGTTTCTTCAAAAATGTAACTTTTCTACTCTACATGGAGAGAAAGTAATTGTTTTAACATGTTACCATACTACAAATTTAATGCTGGCACACACACACACACACACACACACACACAAGCACTAGTGATTTCATACTGTTAAGCAAAAGTTTCTTGCAATCAACCAGGCAATTACTTTTGACAGCCATGTTTTAGCTGTATATGATGTCAGGAACTTGACATGTACCAAAATTTTTTGCAGACTCTTTGAGCTATTATTCAGACTTAATGTGAATTTTCCCATTTGGGAACTCACTATTTCAATTATTCTGTCACCACATGGGAATATATTAGAAGTTCATGTGGTGAATGTGTACTGAAGCACAGCCTTTCAACTGCTCATGCAAAAACATTGTCTCAATGCAAACCTGCAATTTTCTTGTCCACAGCAACAGACAACTTAGTATTACATGTGCTTTAGCTGAAAAAAAATTCATTAGTTCAGCATTTAATTTATACCATTTATACCTCTGTCACCAAACTGACACTTCAACACAGTTTTGAACGTATAGAAGAAGCCGGATATAAATGTTTTCCTACCAGTAGAGTAACGCTGATCTCCATCAGTATGTCTAGCTGGTGGTTAAGCCTCTTTTGAACTGGGTTGCCTTGTCTTGGCAAGTTGACAACTTTGCCAATCAAGCAAGAGCAATAACACAAGCCAAGCAGTCAGCACAAGCGGTCAGCATTTGACCTTAACATATTCTTCTACTCCTGAACAGTTTTTAATCAGAGAGCAGTTTGTGCACCAAGCGATGCTGCATGAGACCACCTCCTCTGTTATCCCCAGCTGGGAGTTTTGGTCTGCTCAAAAACGAAGCATCAAGTCAAAATGTCAGCCAGTCCAGAAAGTTGTTAATGAACAAAGTTTCAGTGAGAAAAATGCAGCCACTCATCTTATTTGGTACATTTACTCAATCTTAACCAGTGCAGGTCAATTTTTTTGTCTAGTGAAGAGCATTTCATCCGAAATGCTAGAGTGTGTCTGACCTTGTTGTGTTAGCTTTTAGCTTAATTAGCAGCCTGTCCCTTTTATCCCGCTTCCGCATCCATGCACACTGCTTTTTCTTGACTTCATGCAGCTGGTGCTTGTTACACAGTTCCTTGCTGCAGGGCCTTGTGTCCTCAATACACATAGTCTGCTCTCAACATCCCTGTCAACGCGTCCTTGGCAACACTATTCTCAGAACATCTTACCTGCTCACCAAAGT
Source organism: Pterophyllum scalare (assembly GCA_024447675.2). Lineage (NCBI taxonomy): Eukaryota > Metazoa > Chordata > Actinopteri > Cichliformes > Cichlidae > Pterophyllum > Pterophyllum scalare. Next base: position 183,646 of record JAMQGT020013036.1, on the reverse strand, counting down.
ACTGCCACAACACATATCTGAGAAGGAGAATGACATTAAAGAGACTATGTTGGTCCTATTACAACCCAGCGTACCATCAAAATGATTTTAAAGCCGTCGTTTTAATGTGAAGTAGTTACCACCTTGATTGAATGGGTGTGTTAGTGCCGCAGTGAGAGCAGTACATAATGTGAGTGTAATAGCAGACTCTACTTGGGCAACCCAAATGAGCTTGAAGGCTTCTCTTCATTTTTTGGGATGTATTTGTGTGCTATTCCAAATCACTTAGCATTCAACACGTGTTGTCTGCAGAATTTTACAAACCTGCTGATGTGTTCAGATTTAAAAAAAAAAGACATGAAAAAATATTTTCTGACAAAATGGTTGAGTGAAAAATGTATTCACAGGGTGTCATTTTCATGGTCAGAGAGCATCAAAAGGCCTTGGAAATACATTTTTATCATGTAATAGAAAACTATTTTCTTTTGCATTGCTTTTTTTTGTGGACTATTAGGATCTGTGAATAGACAGATTTTCTAAGAATTCAACTCCTTGAGCCATACCAGACCATCACTGTTTGTAAAAAAAAAAAAAAATCAACCAAAAACTAGCAAAGCCCTAGGCAGCGTTGTTTTGTAAAGGGGTCCTGTTGTAAAGAGCTTTTGTTTAATATAGTCTCGTAGTATCTGCTTACTTCCTCTACTGTAAGGGAAGCTTGTGTCCATGGTTAAAGATGAATGTGGACCAGGCATGTGTCTCTCGTTCTCCAAATGTGTTTTTCTTCTTTCAGTGTTCAACTTCCAAAGAGAGAGATAAATGAAACCTGTCTGCCTGCAGGTAATCTGATTAAGGGACCATTAATAAAACATCATTCATTAAGAGCTTGTATCAATCCACTGTCAACATCAAGTGGTTCACTCATCAAAGAACGACAGAAAGAGGTGGGAGAAGGAGAGATAGGGAGACAAAGGGAGGAATGTTGTTATAGCAAAGTATTGCTATAACCTTGTTATGTACTTTACAAAATCACATTTTATATTAATTATGTTTGTCTGGATGTGCCTCATGTGCACTCTGGGGGTTGGAGATTTAAAAATGTAAATCACTGATTTTTGGCTCATTTCTTGACTGGGTAATGGAACTATATGTTAATTAAGTTAACTCCATTTCACAATTTGATATTTATGTTTTGTAACTACAGTTTTTTTTTTTTAATGCATTATTACTTTTCACCTCTCTGTTTCCCCCATATCCTTCCATCTCTTTCTCCAGCCTTCTTATGAATGCTCCTGCTGCAGTAGAGTGACAATAGCCGCCCAGCCTCTGGATCCCACAGGGCCTTCATTATGACTGACTGTATTATGTAAAGCACTTAAAATGCCTAATTATGCTCTCTGCCTGGCACTATTTTAGTTTCTAAGTGCTGCAGTCTTCTGACTGATGGTCCTCAGGGACTTTTCACTCCGTGTTTGAAATATTTTTTTCTCATATCCTCTCTTCACTTAACAGTGTATCTTCAGACACAAACACCTTCTATTTGAATTGGCGACAGTATTATGTCAGTGAAAGCACAGCACTTGGACTGCCTTTGGAAATTAAGTTAGAAATATTTAGTTGTGAATTATCATGTGCAAAGTTAAAAAAAAAAGAAAAAAGAAAGAAAGAAAATCTTCAAGTTCAGGAACACATCTGCAACTGCCAAAAAAATGTGAAATTCCTGAAAACGTATTTCAAAATGTATTTCACTTTCTTGGTCTTAAAATGCAACGGTTACTCAGTGGGCAGCAAGAACTTTAAGCAAATGCTTACATAATTAAAGCTGCGGTTATCAAAAATAATTTATAGTCGACATCTCCTCAAATTCAAAGTTGTTTTGAGGCTTTTTTTCATTGTGATTCATGGGTTGTAACAACATAATGAAATCTGAACAGAGACAGTTATATTGTGTGTATGGCATTTCCTCCGCAGAAAGAAGTTTAATTGAATTTCCTCCTGTGTTTCCACTGATTGCACTGTAGCCCCTTTTGTAACCTGGACTGTTTCTGTTCTGCTCAACTTACACACCGCACTGGGCTTCGAGTATATGCGCGTTCTCATCTGCATGTGTGCGTGGGTGGCTCAATGTGGGTGTGTACAAATGGTGGCGAGAAACTAGAAGAGCGTTCGTGTGGTTTTGTGTGTCTCCATTGTAGGTGGAATTTGTGGTGTGTGATGGATTTGTGTCTGATTGTCTCAGAAAATTACCATAAACAGAACAAAACAAATCCCTAATTGTTTTGGCTTTATATTCACAATAGACATGCCTGCAGCATATTGCAGTCTCCCCTGAAACAGATTACTTATGATGGTTACCTCTCCAGAGAACTGAGTCATAAGCAGGTCAAACCCAGGTCAGACTCAGGTCATTGATAAAAAGACAGCAATACATCATTCTCTATATATAAAGCTGGGGGAATGTCTCACAGGTGAATGGGCGCAAAGGGTTTTTTGACCATTGCCGAGCTTCTAACCATCTTGTCTATACCTCATTCATCCAAATATGGCCTCCTATGGGTGAAATTCTCTGCTGGGCTCTTGTCCGTTACAGGAGCCAGAACAGATGGCTGACTATTGACATGCAAGGAAGCCTGCCTAATGCAGGCGCTGTACTGCAGTGTTACTGGCAACAAGGGAAAAGGGTTGATGGAGTTTAAAGTGAATTAGCTGTATGTTTCGGTGGAGTTTATTGCTTCTCTGTGAGTCAACACTCTGGGTGTTCTGGTGACACCTAAGACAGTACAGAGAAGTCAGGGCAAATCAGAAAATAAATATTTCACTGCTTTATTTAACTTAAAATTATAATATTGAAGAGTTACATTTTAGCATAATATATTTACAGAAATTTAATACTAAATACAGTTAACATATTTTATGTGATAGCCTTTTAAAACAGTACTACAGTATGTAATGGTTTCCATTGTTAATCTGCCTTTCTTTCACAGGACTATATAGTCAGTTACCATGATGTTACTGTTTCTGAATTCATCACATTAAACGAGTGTTTTCCAATCATCAGTTGCTCCTCTAAGTCTTATTTGCAGTGTGTTAACCGTGGAGTTAAAGCAGTAAATCAAACACAATATTGATAATTATTTATTTCAATAACTTGTCAAAGAAATATAGTACAAACATTTTCAAATGTGATCCAAAAACATATCTGCAGTATTTTAAAGGCAATAATTATTCTGTTAATTTTCAGTAAAGTTAATCAGCAAATTGCACACTAAATGTTAAATGCGGATATCGATAGCTCCTGCTCAGGAGACACAATAAGCCAACCTCTGATATGAACTGATGGAAACATAAAGAAGGGTAATGTGTACAGCTGCTCACGCTTGGAAAAAATGAGCTGGTTATTCACTGTTTCTCTGCTTAAAGCCTCCCCATCTTACCTCAGCAAGCCTTATCAGGTAATTACTGTTATGAATGGAGGTTTAATGACCCTCACATCCACCTTGTTTAAAGGAAGTAGAATTAAAGATGGTATCTGGACATGTAATAATGCTGGAGGAGTCATAGTAGCAGGGATGGCTAGCCTGAGCATCAGTGTCATCGTTCTGCTGATCAGGCAATGAGAATTCTGCTTAAGCATTATAAGCACCCCTTAAGGCAGGCAAAGCTTCCTGACATCTATCACCCTTTTCACTTGGTCTATACAACAGACAAAGGAGGGGTTCAATCTCTATGACCTGGCATGAACATGCTTCAGTTAAAAATAGTAAAGGCCCGTGGAGGTGCAAAAAAACACCTGTGATTAGGAAAATAGCCGAAAGTGTAAACATTATTGCCAAAAATGAATTATACAATTTGCAAACATAACTTGCCATACAACTCAAGTTCCTAAAAAATAAAAAAATTTAATTTTGAATTCTGTTTGAACAACACACATGGAAAAAGTTTGGACAGGAACAAAAAACACATCTGATGGCGTATCATTCAAAAATTAGGTTAACTGGCAGTAGGTCATTAACCTCTCTGTGCAATAGCTCAAAAACCCTTCTGAAAATGATTGAATGTTAAATTCATGAAAAAATTCAGAAATGCAAACTAAAACTCTAATCTTCAAAGAAAAAAAGAAAAGAAAAGAAACAAACAAAAAACACACATGTAACTTTCTGTGCCCAAACCCATTTAAGATGAAGTGAGGTGAAAAAGAAAAATGCCCTTTGATCTGACAATTTGAAAATCTGAAAACTATGGATGTTGTGTCCATGATTTTCTGAAGAAGAAGAAGATAAAGAAGAAGAAGAAGAAGAACTATTACAATAGGTTTTATGCAGTTTTGCTGCTTGGACCCCTAAGGAGTAGGAAGTTTAACCCTATTTTGCTGGGTTGAAGTCATGTGGATTGCTTGACAGCTTGCAGTGGCAAACAGATTACTGAGAATGCCACTGATTCATGACAGAAATTGGACTGTTGGCTACAGAATTCTTACTGTTACTGACACATCCCCTACAGAGTCTGTTTATCCAGTTAATGATAGGTCGCTTTCGAAAGTGAAAAAAACACCTGTGTGCAACTAACAATGCCACTTGGGGAACCATTCACCACTGGGGAACTAAAAAGAGCCCTCAGTGTCCCCCCCTCAGTGGGGGATCAGCTCATTGCATGCTAGTTCAAAGCTATTATTGTCTGTGGTTATCAAGCTTTATGGGGCTCCACATGTCCTCTCTGATATAAGGTGCGGAATTAATTTCAAATGTAAACCAGCTCATCTTTAAACGATCAAATTAAAACCTTAACAGCCATTGGGTTGCTCCTGAGACTGAACTAGGGAACATTTTACCTTAACATGATGATAATTAACAATAATTAACAAAATGACACTTAAGTAAGACAAGTTAATTGGGCAATAAGATTCCTTCTTCAATAGAGTACGGATATTACAGTTTTATTGAGCATAGGTCCTGCCTGTTTCATTGTTTACCCATAGAAAAAAATGGGCCTGGAGTCCTGGAGTATCCTATTAGCCTCCACCTTAATTTATTTGTAATACTAAGAGCATGTAGAAGACAAGAAAATAAGTGACTCCAACTTGAGCAGCAAGTTGTTTTGCCTCTTCATTGGCTGATTCATCACTTTTAGCTATAACTGACAAATCAGGTTTGCACTGGGGCCACTGATAACATCTTTCGCAGTTGGATATTGGAGCTGCCCGTTTGCCCACAAAATGAAAGCAGTTTTTATGAGCTGATATTTTGCTTCTAGGTTCCAACGGGAATTCAAGGTGTTGACTTTGAATCTCTGAAAATATATTTGCTGACATTTGCACACCTCACGCCTACAAAATTTTATCACCAGCCTATTCATTACTGTCAGCAGGACGCAAATGCACTTGTACGCACAGAGACAGTTGCAGCTGTGTTTGTATGTGAGTCAAATTAAGTCCTGTGATATTGATTGCGTCCTGTTTTATTTGACAGCTATTCCCTCTTTCAGCGAGTTTTCTATATTGACCACAGGACTGAATGTGCCTACCTGTTCTCGACCCTCACGCTTCCCGCAATATCTGCTTTGCATTACTCAGAGGTAATTTACAATGCCTGTGGTGTGATGGTTCCTCAGTATCTCTCCCCACTGATCATCAAACAAGCCTCTAGCCGTGGCCTCTGACTGCTGCCCATACCGCCTCCCTATCATCCTCCTCGCACCAAGCACAAAACAGAGGCAAAAGGAGATTGTATTTATAGAAAGGGAGAGAGGGAGCGATCAAAAAGAACAGAAGGAGAGAGTTATCGGTTCGATTGAACGACATTTCTTTTCTCCAGTAGCACAGAGGAGATTTCATTGAAAGGCTGTTGCAGTCTATCGATCGGCCCTCAGGGATAGATACTGTGAAGCCAAGGATGGTGAGAGAGAGAGAGAGAGAGGTGGAGGGATTCATGCAGTGAGAGAAACACAGAGACAGAATAGCATTCAGTTGTGTTGCAGGAGAATAAAACTGAGGAAAAAGAACAAAGCAATAGAGACCTAGCGCTCACAAAATGTTGTCTGTTGATGTCCTTTGTGGCATAAAGTTTTTTCTCTACCGGTCAAGCATTTCAGTAGTCATGAACTGTGCTTGTAGATCTGTAAGTCCGTAAGTCAGGACAGGAGGAAAAAAAAGAAGCAAAAAGGACAGAGAAGAGTGGTCAGCTAGTGTTGTTTAGAGAGTCTCTCTCATGCAAAAAGATCACACAAGTAAGGCATTGTGATTTATCCACAATCATCTGTGGGTGGTTTGTGTCTTCCATGAAGCTGGGTATATTGATTAGTAACATATGCTGCAAAATTGCTTTGTTGTGCAACTTGATACCATTTCTTAAAATACGCTTTAAAAGAGAAAAAGATGCTTCATAAAAGTTCATGTGCCAAGAATCTATAAACCAGCATTTAAACAACAACAATTTTTGAAGAACATAAATTTGATCCCAATAAACTGGTGCTATTGGGAAAGTTTTTTTTTTTTTCCAAATTTTATTTTATTTATTTTTTGTGCATGGTTTAATGTTGATGAACGTTGATCTGCAAGTCACACTGTTTACTTTCCTTGAGATTCTAGAGTGCACACTATGATTTTGTGCTCTTTAAATTCATAAAATTTCACCAAGTGTGCCCCTTTTTTGTTTGAGTAAATACCCCAGAGAAACTAATTTGAACGCAGGCACTATCTTGTTGTCAGTTATGGTTCCTCTTTAATGCATCCACAGTTAAGCCAATCCTCATTTTGCTCATAGGCTACTGATACTCACACTTGGTGGGTGTGCATACATCTGCACCGTAAAAAAAGGTTCATAAAAACGATGGTGAAAAACTATCAAATGGTAACAAAACCCATACCTTATTTTCTACAGAAACAAGATGTGAACTGTGTGGTTTATTTGTTAAATAATTTTTGATTTCAGGGTAAAACATATTAGAACTGTGGCAATTAGTCCTTTAATCAATTTGCTGACTGACAGAAATTTAATCAGCAACTATTTTGATTTATAGTTTCAGTGAATAGTTTTCAGAGGAGAAAATGCAATGCATTCTGTTGTTATTTAGGCTAAGTGTATAAAGTATGGGTCTTAATCGTATGGTAAACTGAATAGTTTAGGGTTTAGACTGTGCATCATACAAAAATATTTTTTTCATGCACCCTGTGAGGGCTCGCAAAATATTCTGCTTATTACAGAGTAATTTGCTAATTTATAATGAGACTGAAAGAGAGATATGATCATGTGTGATGCAGAGACAGTGTCAGTGGTCTGTGTTTTGCTCCTGTGGAGTAACTACATTACTACACTGATAACACAGTTTTATGTTGACCTTTCAACTGCTAGTTGCTTAAGGTAAGTTAACTTAATGTTTTCCATCTCACCAGTTGTGAAGACTTGTGAGCCAGCATGTTTAGCACATGGTAGATGTAAATCTACCTTTACCCAACGTTAGCTAAGGAAATGTTAGCTGTAATTTGAGGGGGTTGCTTAAGACATGGTTAAGGAACGTGGTGTTCTTGATGGAAAACTTCATTGAATTGAACCATTAATTAAGTTCTTTAGCTGTCATTTTGTAGTTATGGGTCTAAGGCTAATTTTAACCAGAGCCATAATCAGAGGTTAAAGTGGACCTGAACACCATTCTTTTGAGCACCCTTCTGTTAACCAGTAATCTAATCTGAGGCAGCTTAATACTTGGTGCTGTGCAGAGAGTTCATTTTTAGTGTGATGCAGAACTTTGACATCTAGCTGAGAATTCTGGCTAGCATATTATAAGAGATCCTCCAGAATAAAGAGTGTGTGTAATTGGCAGGTGATTTGAAATGTTTCAAACAGCTCAAGAAACATAATCAAAGACAAACTGTGCAGTTTGGACCACAGTGTGTCTGCGGACTAAAGGTGCAGATGCCGTATTTCCCAGGGAGACAAAAACAAAGCAAAACAAAAACAAAGAAACAAACAAAAAAACCTTTAATGTGTTATAAAGGAAGAGAGGTTATTTTCAAAGGTAAGGACTGCTTAGTGGTGCTTGATAAACTGGATTATTGGAAGATGGATGGGTAAAGCTTACAGTAGGTAATGTTCTCAATCAGGTACTGGACCTGTGCATGTTGTGTTGCTGAAGTTTTTTTTTTATATTGCGACAGACTTGAAAAAGCAAACTGAAGAATAATAATTGTGTGTAATTTAAAAGCTTCATGAAAATACTACGCAGTTTAGTACAGTTTACTTCAGGCTAAACTGGTTAGTTTGAGGTATTGTGGTGGAATTTATAGTGATGCACTGTTGGAGCGGTGCAGAGCAGGCTGTGGTTAATGTTCAATGTTACGCTACATCATTATCGGGTCTTTACCTTACAATATAAGGCAACTGTTTGGCACTATATCCATTAATTATAAAATTATTTTAAAAGCTACTTACTAAATGTAGCTTAAAACGTGTCATTAGCATTAATGGAACTCCCATTACCTCCATGATGTTCTGCTGCCTGGTGTCAAACCTTTAACATTCACATGTAAAATAAAGGCAATATGACTGAGATATGTATTTTTGTCAAACTTGAACAAAACGAAAACACTTCACTGTGTCCACACTGGATTACTGCAATTATACATGATTTGTCTAACTTTTAGAAAATCAGCCAGTTCCCGTACATATTTTAAGACAGTTTTGCACTGTATGATGGTTCTGTATAAGCCGATCTCGCTTTGATGACATAATCGCATGAAAGGATATATCAAATGCGTAAAGTTGTTAATAATCTCACAACTGCATATTTAAAAAACATTTTTTTTTCTATTCAGTTCAATTCAGTTTTGTTTATATAGCACAGTCACCAGCAGTCACCAATAGACCAAGTTCCCACCCTGGACATGGAGAGGGATGTTTGTGAGAAGGGTTGAAAATTGTGGTCTGTGGGGGCTGGGAGAGCTGTTTGCACGAAAGGCTGAGCTGAATGCTAATGACATGCTGATTCTTACCTACAGTACAGTTCTTGCCAGCATATACCTCTTTTTGCACCAATAAATACATACTTTAATACTGCAGTATTAGGTTGGACACTGTTGGGTGGGACATGTACAGTACGTTGTTGCATTTGGAGTATCCCTTTCACAGCACATAACGTTTAGAGTACAGTACTAAAATGAATCACACAAAGGAGATTCAATTCAATTTATTTATATAGCACCAAATCACAACAAAACAGTCTCCTCAAGGCGCTTTATATTGTAAAGTAAAGACCCTACAATAATTACACACTCTACTAAGATGAACGACAGACATCTTAGTGCACCGAGGAATGCTGAACGTAAACATGCATGACAGTGATCGTTGGTGCTATGGCTGAAATATATCTAGAAAGATCATTGGCATGGGATTATTCCCCATAGTTGTAAGAGCAGGCCTAAATATTTGAGTCCCTCCTGTACAGTAGCTTATCCTCAGCCTAAATATTTAGAACAGAGCCCCTCATATTTCTGGCACATTTTCTGTAGAGCACGATGCACACGCACACACTGTATTGTTGCACAATCCCAGTGCTGTCTGTCGGACTTTCCCTCTTGTATCACATCTAAAATGTACCCTTCACTGAAAGGATTTAGGTTTAAAGATTTTTATATTGCCAACAAAAAATCGTTTTATGCTTTCATGTTCATTAGTCAGCAAAAACCATAGAGGGCAAGCATCACTTTCTGTGTTCTGTTTTTGCCTGCTTGGTGTGCACAACTTCTGCTTGATTTGCTGCAGGAAAATATCGATATCAGTGTTTTACAGAACAATTGACTTTTATGATTGTTAGAATTATAAAACCCCTGAGCAAATATAAAATGAATATACGGCATAGCCGGCTCTGAAAGAATGCGCTGCTCCTGGTGGATACACAAGACATTACCACCAGTTTTCCTAAATACTGCTTAGGGGCATTCCCGCTCATGGTCGTATTGCCCACATCATAAGCGGGGGATCTAATTTCGGCCGCGGATCGGCCATGGGCCCGTCAGGGATCGGCCAACAATTTTAAGTGGCTGTATCTGTAAATCTGCAAAGAGCAGTAAACTTCAGAGCAACATCACAGGTCGGCTGATCGCAGTCTGTGAAATTTTTCCCCACTCTGCAACGCTGCTGTACCAGATATTAGGTTTCCCCTATCTGCCAAATCTCATGTTAACCCTTGGGCACAGTGTATCTGGTCCTGTTAACTTTAGAGTCTGGGACAGTTGTAAACACTTGTAAATGATTTTTTTATTATTTTATTTTTGTCATTATTTATTTATTTTTACCATTTATTTATTTGTTTATTCTTTCTGTATTGTATTTTATTTTTTGTGGCATGCCTAATTTATTGGACAGTGGCAGCAGACAGACAGGAAACTGCAAACAGAGCTGCAGCAAAGGGCCCAAACTGGAATCAAACCTTGTCCACTGTGATAACAATATGTGGTGCGTGTCCTACCAAGTGAGGCCTTGTTGCCTGTGTGTTTGAGTGTGAATTTAGCCATTAGATTATAATTTGCAACAGGTGCACTGAAAAGAGTGAAAGCGTTTAACGTCTTTAACTTAGGAGGACATATGTCCCTCTCTCTTCTTTTTATCTGTCTTGTCTCACCTTGAGACCTTAGACCTGTCAGAGGTTGACATGGACCTTATCAACCTCTTTGCTGTCTTACTAGTCTACCCCTCTGATCAGATACCAGTCGTGTTGAGGATAAATAGAGGTAAGTGTTTGGACAGTTCAGTGTATGTTAATTTAGCAACAGAAGGCTTTAGGTCGATCTGCTTTTGTAAGCACTGTGTATCCATGTCATGTTCAGTTTATGCATTTGTTGATGTTAAGCACTGCATAAATCCAGGAATTACACGATCTAATGTGATTTACTTCTTGCCAGTATCAGTCATTCAGGTCCCTTTGTCCAAAAGTCTTGGGCCTTTTCAATATTTGATCACTATTAAAAAAAATTTTGATCACCTACTTATCTTGGGCCACTGGATTGCTGCCTCTTGGTGCAGCTTTGTTTACCTACAACAGCTCCACAGGCTGTGGTGGGGGCACTGCAGCTGTTTATAAGAACCACCTCCTTTCTGTCCTTTTTACTACTTTATTTGTATATATTTACTTTACTGTTTAATAAACATTTATGTCAGGGATTTCTCTGTTTTCCTATCCATACAGTTTTTAAACACAACTAAATAAATTATCCTTCTCCTCAGCACAGTGTAGTTGGAGAATGCAGTGTTTCCAACTTCTCAGGGATGTGGGATAGCCAGCATACTGATTTGTAATCAGTGTTATCATGTAATGCCCATAATTTGTTTTTCTTTGTTTTTGTTTTGTTCGTTGTTGGTTTTTTGTTTGTTTTGGATTTTTTTTCATATCTGACAAATACTTAAATGTTCACATCAGTAATTATGTGTCTGCTATCCTGTTAAGTGTAGTTGCTCAAAGGTATGATCAATATTGTGAAAACACAGCTAGAATCAAACTCTAGCTTGTATCACTGATTGGATGCCTCATATTTCCAGAGGCCCGTATGATTGTGGCAGACTTGTTTACTTACAAGGTTAGTCATTATACTAGGAACATCAAAACTTCCCTTAACAGTCTCTGTGTTCTTTCTGATAAGCATCAAATGTCAACATTGCTGAGGTTTTCAGTATTGTTTCTTGCAGTTTTACTGAGCGTGGCTTTGGAAATTAATTTCTATGAGGCCTTTAGTGACCTTTGTATTAATTAAATTTTATATATACAAAAGGGCAGAGTCTGCTTCTACAGTATATATTATGTATGTGTTCTATGTGGATTATATCAAAGATTTATTTAACTGAGTTAGAAATACCACAACAATAAAAAAAAAAGGTGATAATCAGAATTTTGTAGCATTATACTCTGAATTTTAAGAGCTATATATGAGCAAAATATCTGATCACCAACTGAGTTAACATAGATGGAATAATTCTGTCTTGGAGGATGCTCACTCAGGCCTGCAGCTGAATGTGCAGAGGAACACCCAATATTGCACAGAGAGTAACTCTGATGAACTGTGATGGCAGACAGTAGTTAAACAGGTCAGCAGTCACTCTTAGTAATCTGTCATAGGTTGAGAGGAGTTCAGTCAGTTGTGGCATTGAGGGTTGATTGTGAGTGTTTTGCTGGTCTAGCAATGTGTTTCTGGATGTGGAAAACAAACACACAAACCTGCACCAGGTTTTAATTTTCTTAATAATTTGTGATCGCTGAAATGTTGAGCCCTACTGTAGTCAGATTGTCTGATTAAGGACATTTCTGCTTCTAATTATCATTCAAAGGTGAAAGTGATCTCTATCCACCTGTCTTCATTCAAGTTTGTCCCCAGTGACTCGGGCACCAGTCTTGTCAAGGCTAATAGTTCAGTGTTGCAAATAATGTGTAGATGCAAGTACAAGTCAAACTCAGTTGATCTTCCTCAAGTGCACAGAGCCAGTAGCTTCATACAATCATAGAGGAAAAAGCCCTCTAGTATACAGTGGAGAAAAATAATTACTTGATCCCTTGCTGAATTTCTAAGTTTGCTCACTTCCAAAGACATGAACAGTCTCTGATTTTTATGGTGGTTTAATTCTAATGGAGAGACAGAATAGCAACCAAAAATCCAGAAAAAAAAAAGCATTACACAAAAGTTATAAATTTATTTTCATATCACTGAGTGAAATAATAATTTGATTTCCTACAGCCCAGCCAGAATTATGGCTTCCACAGATTGGCTGTGTACCCATGTGCCCATGTTACAGATACTCCTGATCTCAACTTTATATGTCTATTAAGCACACCTGCCCACAGAATCAATTTCTTTCATTCCAAACCTCTCCAACCCCATTCCAGCTTCCACCAAGGCTGGAAATTAGAAGGTGACAGCTGTTTGGATATTTGGAATTGGAAGAACTATAAAATGACCATCAATTGCCCTAGGTCTGTAGCTCCATGCAAGAGCTTGCCTCGTGAGGTGAGGATGAAAATGAGAAAGGTGGTGGATCGACATAGAACTACACAGGAGGAGCTTGTTAATGATCTAAAAGTAGTTGGGACCACACTCACCAAGAACACCATCGGTAACACACTACGCTGTAATGGATTTGAAATCTTGCAGTGCCCGCAAGGTCCCCGTATTCTAGAAGACACATGTACAAGCCTGTCTTATGTTTTCCAGTAAACAGCTAAATGATTCAGAGAAGGCTTGGGAGAAAGTTCTGTGGTCAGATGAAACCAAAATTGAGCTCTTTTGCATCAATTTGACCCGCCGTGTTTGGAGGAAGAGAAATGCTGAGTATGACCCAAAGAAAACCATCCCCACAGTCAAGCATAGAAGTGGAAACATAATGTTTTGGGGCAGTTTTTTTGATAAGGGTACAAGATGACTTCACCACATCGAGGGGATAATGGACGGGACCATGTACCGTAAAATCTGCTCTCAGCCAGGACACTGAAGATGGGTCTTCTATCATGGCAATGACCCAAAACATTCCACCAAGGCAGCAAAGGGGTGGCTGAAAAAAGCACATTAAGGTCATGGACTAACCTAGACAGCCTCTAGACCTATAAAAAATCTTTGGAGGGAGCTGAAGCTTCAAGTTGACAAGTTGCAGCCAAGAAACCTAAAGTATTTGGAGTTTCTGTAAAGAGGAGTGGGCAAAATCCATCATGAGATCTGTGCAAACCTGGTGACCAACTACAGGAAACATCTTAACCACTGTTCTTGCCAACAAGGGTTTCTCCACCAAGAACTAAGTCATGTTTTGCTTGGGGATCAAATACTTATTTCACTAAATGACATGCAAATCACTTTAGAACTTTTATATAATGTGTTTTTTTTCTGGATTTTTGGTTGATATTCTGTCTTTCTCCATTAAAATGGAAATACCATAAAAATTATTTTCTTTGAAAGTGAACAAAAATTCAGCAGACCCTACTGTAGTATTGCAGGTCACTTGTAAAACTAACAGTATCAGTGCAACTGAGAAAAATTGACGTGTTTCAGCACTATTTATTATTATCATTTAAGAAAAAGAAAAAAATCTAGAGTTCTTGAAAGTTTACAAAAAGTGGAAAGAAGGTTTGCTTCACTGGGGTATAAAGAAAACCCAAAAACAAATGATCCAAGGCTGTCATGGTCCTTGGCTGGTGGCCCAGTGTTTTGAGTTCTTTTGATGAGGTTCTATTTTTTTGTTATATCTCTGGTTGTGTTTGTATCAGTTTTTCTTACAGTTTAGTTTCTCAGTTTGTTGTAGTTTTGTATTCTGTTTTTGGTTATAGTTATTAGTTACTGGTATTTAGTTCCTGATATCCTTGTTTTTGTGTCCCAGTGTCTGTGTTATCCCTTCTGTACCTAGTCCTCTGTGTTTGTGTTTCTGGTGTCTGTCTTCCCCGTTTAATCACAGGTTTGAATTACATCTGTGTGTCAGCCTCCTTTGTCAACTCTTCTGTGCTGTCATGTTTATATTACACGAGGTCACTTCCTGTTTTATTTTGCCAGTCCCCTGTTCTATGTGTATTGTGTTTAGTATTGCTTCCCTTTGTCTCGTTAGTGTAAGTCTGTTCACCTGTTCTCCCCAGATGTTTCCACTCACCTCTTGTTACCTTGTGTGTGTATATATTGTCTGTGTTTTCCCTTGCCCTTTGTCGTATCGTTGGTTTTCCGCCAGCTGTGTGCTCTCATGTCTGCCAGTCAGTTAAAGTAAGTTTTTTGTTTTGTGCTGCTGGCCACGTCCAGCTCTGCTTTTCATATGTTCCAGCAATAAATTAAGTTCTGTCTGGCGCCCTGCATTTTTAGTCCACCTCTCCCTGCTACACAGTTGATCATGACAAAGAACCATACTTGTTCAGTCTTTTTCTAATTGTAACATCATGAACTTTATCATTTAACTTGATAACTGAGGCCTGCGGAGTCTGAGATGTTGCTCTTGGTTTTTTTTTTTCGCAGTTTCTCTGAGCATTGCACGGTCTGACCTTGGAATGAATTTGCTGGGACATCCACTCCTGGGAAGACAGGCAGCTGTCTTGAATGTTTCCCACTTGTGAATAATTTTTCCCACTGCAGAATGATGGGCTTCAAATTATTTGGGAATGGCCTTATAGCCCTTCCCAGAGTGATGGGCAGTAACAATTGCTTCTCTAAGATCATTGCTGATGTCTTTCCTCCTTGGCATTGTGTTCTCTTGAGTTCATGCAAATCATCAGATGTAAGCACCTCACATTTGATGATCAGTTAATCAAGTGAATTTGATTGCAGATGCAGATTTTTTTTTTTATTATGTTCTGATATGTAAAACTTTAGAATTTAAAGAGGGTTGTTTTGTTTTTTTCCACTTGACCATGTATTTATATAGGCATCATGTTTAGGCACTGCATCAATCTAACTTTTGTTTTTTATTTTCTGGTCACAGAAAGGATCATGCCAGTCCAAAGTGAACACATGATGACTAACATGAGGTTCCACAAGCAGAACTGGTGACAATTTTGGTTTAATTTCCAGTTTGTTTAACATTGCGTGAATGTGAGACTGTAGGAAATTACTGTAAACCGGTGTACAATGCATCTGTTTTCTGTAGCAATTTACTGTAAACACAACAGCTCCAAACTGTGAAATTTATGGTTTACAAAGAAGTCTACCATAATGTTTTTAAATATCGTCACCGTAATTTTTATGGTGAAGATCTGGCAGCCATGGCTGTCAATACTTTACTGTAAATTCAACGGAAGTTTTTAATAGTGTAAACTTATGTAAGAGGGTCAACAACTAAGCAAGACTGTACAAGTAGTCAACATACTGACCAAACGATACAAGCTAACTAGCTTGTTGAAGGACAGGATAGGAAGAAGTGATTCATTTGCTATACTGCTACTATGAACTACCCTTTGTTTGTCTTTTTTTTCATGAAAAATCACCGTTTCTTTGAGATACTGCATCATGTGTACCTGATCTGAGAAAACGATTCACTGGAGAAATCAGTGATTTCAAATGCTTTCAGATACATTCCAGTAAGAAAGGTAATTACTTGACATTCTGTTTAGTTTGATAAAGCACAGTAGCATTTTAATCATTGTCACAGTGTGCTGTTGTTATCAAGTGAGAAAATTGTTTTATATTGACATTTATAAAACATGCAGGCACTGTTTGCTCCCAATTATTTTATGTCAGCTCCACTAACTTATTCCAGGAAAATTAATTTGTGATAATGTCTGTTATCAATATTTGATGAACTAAAATAGACTTAAAACTTAACATTGAGTCCGACTTTTTTCTCTGCTCTTGCTGGTTGTTTGTTTCTGTTCTCTTATCTGTCAATATTTAGTTCAAAAGTCTATCAATATACAGCTCCTGCGCTGCTTACAAACTACCATGCATTTTGGCAAGTGAGAAAAGAGAAGTCAGGACTTGTAATTAGCTTACTGCTTTTGCCTTAAACTTGCATTATCTGAACACAATTGTAAGGTAGGTTTATGTGAGATCATGCTGTGACATTTCTCCAGTGTCTTAACATACACGCATGCAAGGTTTGTGCTGCCTATTTTGTTCCTTGGAAAATCAGTCTGAAAAATATTATCAGTGATTTTTAGTTTGTTGTTGTTGTTGTTATTGTAACACCAGAATTTTTTTTAATCCAGTGCTTTCCAAAAAAAAAAAATGCAGCTTTTGTCTGAAGTTTGTTGATCTGCTGAACAAATCTCAGTAAAGCACAAGCAAAGTTATAGAAACATTCCAAAGAGCCACAAGACACAAAGGCAGTCATAAAGATATGCCTATTCAAGACTAAAGGACAGAACCAGCAGATCTCCAGAGTCCCAAACCTGTCAGCCTTATAGTATACCTAATGAGTTCAACCACTCCTCCAGTTCCTTGAGCAGAGCTGTAGAGCCTTGGCTCCATCCAGGGTGAGTGTATACAGCATGGGAGCCCTACACCAGGGTCAGCTCCTGCTCTGATGGATGACTCCTCAGGGACAGAAGATGGCAGAACTGGCCCTTGTCTCCCTTTGTCTTTGGGGTGTATACATTGTCAGGTAGCAAAAGACACATACACACTTAAAGTGTACATGTGTGCATATGGGCTGTGACCTTGTTTAAGACCACAGACTAGAATAGCTTTTTTCTGTTGAGCAGTTTCCCATGGGGAAGGCGGTAAGAAAAGAGGGGGTAGAAGAGATGATGAAATACACTGATTGTCCCCTGATAGATTGGGGACAAGGCCCCTAATCGCTCTTGAAGTCATATGAATGACCTCCCAGGATACAGAGCACAGATTTATCACCTACGGATCTCCTCTCATTCACCAAAGCGTGAATCACTGGTTATGAAGTACTGTATAGCTATGCCATAAATAGCACCTTTTACCTGATGAAATCCTCTATCAAGCAGTATTCTTAGGGCTGTGTAATACAGTGCTCTGCTAATATGGTGGCCCCATTACTGTATGAATATTCATTAAACATGGTGATCCTGTATTACATTTTAAAATTGACCAAAGTTCTCGTGCATCTCCGCTATCAAAACTACGTATACTTCAGTAACATGAAGCTCTGCCATGCTTCCCTGATGCACTAATTAGCAGTAAATGGACCAATTACTGAGCTTATAAATGAACATATTTTCCAAAGTAAACATTACACCATGTATGCAATAAAAGCCTAGTGTAAGAATTTCTAGTGCTTTGAAATGCTGAAAAACTTGTATTTCACTAGATTAACTGAGTTTGTGTGGTAAGCTCTCCATTACATTCTTTGTTGTTCTTTTTATGCTGTGGTGAACCCATTTCTGCAAACCTCATCTGTATGCAGCCTGCTGGTGTTGTGCTTGGCCAGCTCTGTACTCAGTGTATCTATTGCGATGTTCTGTGTAGCGTGACTGTTGCCTGTGTTTCATCTATCAGGGGACAGAATAACCTCACTTTAAAATCATATTCCACTGAATCAGAATTCAATTCCAGATTCCTCCAAGAAAATATCATAATAATACATCTCGCCTGGATTCCACTTGGGCCACTGTCACTGTGCTTCCTGACTCATTGCCTCTACTGTAATTTCTCAATAACATCCTTGGCAGAAACATGATGAAACATTCAGTGAATGTATTTCATTGGCTACTGGGGTGAAAAAAAAACTTGGAAAGGTGTAATTTTAGATGCATGAAATCCAAAGGTGCTTACATACATTGTTCAAGTTGTTATGAATATGAGATGCCGCGACTATGTTTTTTTTTATTACTGTATTATTCATAAATCGGGGACATTCCACTGTGCAATGGAAGGAGCAAGCTTTAAAATGAAAGCAATCTGGGGCTGTTTTTTTTCACCCAATGTGCTCCGTGTTTGAAATGCTTCTTGATTGTATGGCAGTGGCAGTCTTCATCTTCAGTATGCTTAAATGCTGAATAGAGGTAATGAGATTGGAGCTGAATAACAATGATGGAATGGATTACTGCACCGTCCACAATGCCGAGGTTTGACAGTTTCCCCGATTAGTGGTACAAATTTAACACTTGTTAGGTATTATGTAAACAGCACTGAGGGAAATTATTTCTCAGGCGTGGTAGGATTCTATCAAGAGAGTCAGCCAGTGTGATGCATACAACTTTCACAATGCTCTTCTCAGATACAACTGCCGCTTATCTGTGGATTATAGTCTTTGTTCAGCAATGACATACTGAAATACCCAACATACATTTTTTTGATTACATGATAAATACAATCAAAAGTGTGTCAAGACCAAAAAAGAGGTATTACTTCATATTTCCACTGGAGTTTTATTTGAAGATTGTATGAGCACCAAACATTGTGTACCAGTAAAGTGACATTCACTTGTCCATGGGAAATAGTTGGAAAAATATGCATAAAAGAAGCTGAACTGTCAAAGAACAATTGTACGCAACATTTGCATTTTTCCTCCTTGAGCAGATCCTTTAGTCATAACAATTCCATTTGGACTGAATAGATTTTCTGTGAAATGTTTGAAAACAGAAACAACTATGGCGAAAATCACCACATTGGTTCAGAAAGACTTTTGAAAAGTTGACACAATACATGTATGTCATTGAATACACAAATGCAAGTTAAAGTTCAGCATTCAAGTCCACTTGTGCTATCATAGTAGCTCTTACCCACTTGGGCACGGATACATGACCTGTATGGATGCCTTGTGATTTCTGGCAGAAAGACTAGGATTCCTATGATCTGTGGGGTGGCACCTAAGTGGATTGGGATCTGGGCAGTTTTTGAAGTGTTAAATCTTTTGGCTCTTTGTACCTGACTGTAGCCTATAGGTACAGATAAAGACAGAATTCTTGAGAAACCCCCCCCCCACAAAGTATATATAAAGACTTCAAATCGAAAAAGCTCTAACCCCGTCTGGCTTTTGTTTTGTTTTAAACAGGCATTTTTTTAAATTAGGCTGCTATGCTCAGGTTAAATTAGTTCACTTTAATTGCAATGAAATGATTAGTCACTGAATAAATTGTATTATTTTCAGAGATGTAACTTAAGTTAATTTATTGGTTTAAAAATTTTTTTGATTGTCTTTAGAGTTTTGGGGATGTTTAAGATTTTTTCTGGTTTTGATTATCATTTGATTATGCTTCTGTATTCTATATTTTCAGGATTTAATTTCATGCCTAGTTCTGTTCTTGGTGTTTCCCTGTTTATTACTGCCTTGTGCTTCCTTGTGTTTGCCTTATTACCCTTGTGTTTCCATGTGTGGCTTAGTCTCGTCTCTGTCCTTTGTGAAGTCAGGCAGTCAGGTTTATCTCTGTGTTTGTTTACCTTTCTGTCTTTATGTCAAGTTCAGCTGTCTGAGTGTATGTCTCAGTGGTAGTTTCTTCCCCTACCCCAGCCTCCATATCCTTAGTTTTCTAAAAATCCCAAGAAGATGCTGCCAGAGTCCCAGTTAATTGACCCAGTGGGTACTGTGTCACCTGAACGTCAACCCATGGGTCACGAGCTGCCTGAACCTGAGCCAATGAGGCCTAAGCCACCTGAAAATGTCTGAGTCTGAAGCTGAGCCTGTGGGTCCTGAGACTCCTTAATCTGAGTCTGAAGCTGAACCTGAGCCCATGGGTGCTGAGCCTATGGTCTCTGTGCTGCCAGAGCCTGAGCCTGTTGGACCAGTGTCTCCTGTGGGTTTTTGTATCCGCCATCCAGTCTTCTGAGGGTCCTCGTTGGGTGCCATTACCTAGCCTATAGAGGTCTGTGTATCCCTCCATGGAAATGCCTCCCCAGACCATCACTGACCCACCACCAAAGCAGTCATGCTGAACAATGTTACAAGCAGCATAACATTCTCCATGGCTTCTCCAGACCCCTTTTCACCTGCCACATGTGCTCAGGGTTAACCGTCTCTCATCTGTGAAAAGCACAGGACACCAGTGATGGACCTGCCTATTCTGGTATTCTTTGGCAAATGACAATCTTCCATGTAGGGTCCAGATATCACCTCATGCTACCAGTAGTAACACTGACCCTAGCCAAATGCAAAACTAGTGAAAAAACGATCAGAAAAGATAAGAAGGGAAAAAATGTCAGTGGGCTCCACCTGTAAAACCATTCCTGTTTAGGGGATTTTCTCATTGTTGCAGCTCTAGCACACCTGTTGTTAATTTTATTAACACCAAAGCAGCTGAAATTGATTAACAACCAATGTTGCAAACTTAGTGACTTTGTCACTTTAAATAGCAAGTTTTCAGACCCCTCTAGTGACTTTTTTTTCTTTTAAAAAGCGAATAGCAACAAATCTAGCAACCTTTTCCAGTATTATTATGGACCTTTGGAGACTGCACGTCAAAGCACCAGCTGAAGTTACTGTCCTCAGCAAGCAGCGGGTGTTGTCGTGAGCCCCTCCCCCATCCCAAAGCCCAGACAGGTGGTTAGTCTCACAGCTCCAGTCAGAGCAGAGACGACCCATACTCTCCACTCCGCGTCCACACTGCAAATGAATCACACTTGCCGCTCCCACCCTGGCTTACGTAGTGGGCTGTAAATGTAAAGGTTTCTTTCACTGTCGCAGTTACACTAAAGTAAATCACTGGTCAAATGCTTTCTTTTTAATTTCATTTTCATTTTCAAAAGCTCATTTGTAGTAATAAACATATTTAGGGTGTTATTTACTCACTTTTTGTCTCTCCAAGGATGTTATTCCTCTCTTCTACAGTCTTAATTACAATTACAACGACCAATTATGCAAATTAGGTGATGATGTCATATAACGACGTCTTGCAACTTTTAGGACTGCCAGTAGCTACTTTCCTTACTGAGGAGTTGGCAACATTGTTAACAGCCCCCTCTGCTACTTAAATGACCAGATCAATATCCCAGAAGTTTAACTGACTTGATGCTATAGCCTGATTAAAAAGTGTTTTTAGCAGTGTATATGTTTCTTGACTAGAACTATCAATGTGTTGCTGATGATCTCCTAACATCTACACAACTGCAGAGCCAATTTAATTACACTGGCTTATTAATGTGTGATCAGGAGCATGGCCTATCATCTCCTCAATCCATCTTCCACTGACCACACTTAAAGTCGGTGGTGCAAGTGTCTGGAGGTCTGTTTGCCTTAATCATGAGCCGCACGTGTCTTTCTGCTTATTTACTAAATGTGTTCTTTGATCATGCTTTCTAAATCAGTGTAGTCACATGGACTGACTTAAAAAGAATGGTTGCATGTTGCATATTTAAAGCGGTCCACTGCCCTGAGTATTGATCCACTGGGTGAGTCTACAGTGCTATTGCTAATTTAAAAAAAGATATTTAAACTAAAACAGTTGTTGGCCTTAAGTAATATATAAAATAACACCAGAATTATCCTTTTACATTTTCATTAGGTCTATGACATTAAATCTATTTTCTCTTTTCCCTGCTTGAGAAGGTTCGTGCTTTGCAAATAATAATTTTTTTAGCATGCGTCTGGTTTTCTTTTTCTCCATTCTAAACCATCAGGATTTTTTTTGTTTTTGATATTATTTTGATATTATCTTTATGCTTTTATTGATACCATGTCCAATTAAAAAAAAAATGGCTGTTTTTATATATTTTTTTTAACTGTTCAGTCACAACCCTATTAGAGGTCCATCCATTGTAGGTGTATGCTGTCTTTAGTGATCCAAAGCCAACTTACTCTTGAACCTCTGTAGTGGCTGAAATGGCTCTCATTTTGTAGTGTTTTGAGTTTTTCAAGTGGTCATATTTTGACCTTTTTCATTCTGACTTCCTCTGTGTAATTCTCCCACAGAACAGTTGGCCTACCTACCTCATATTTTTTCACAACACACCACTGCATTGCCATTTTCCAGCTGATTCCCCACAGATGTTTTCACAAATCAAGGTCTTATGAGATTAGTGTAATGAAACAGAGGCTTCGTATTTTCATATTACCATTCATATCTGCATAACCTGAAAGTCAAGTCCTAAGAAAATACTTCCTGCCTACATTCTATTTTTTTTTGCATGCAGTTGGGCTTCTGCAGCTTTCTTCATTCAGGCCTCAGCCATATGTCAGCCAACATGCTCCCATTATGCTTATAATAAAGTCCTGAAAATCAAATAATAGTATTTCCATTCTTGTTTCTTTGCACGGGGTTTTCAGTGGCTAGTTTTTGCTTTGTCAGCACACTGCAGCTTGAGATCCATTGGCAGTGGTGTTGGAGCAGTTCAAACTACTTGATTTCACAAGTTGACTGGGTCCTCAGCTTTGGAACTTTAATTATCTCTGGAGCATTTTTAAATCACTTTCTATATTGTGTAGCTTTTTCTTAAATGATAACTATTCAAGTCTTGTTTAAATCTGCGGTTGTAACTTGTGATTTGTTCTTTGCTTTCATTTAATGCTTGTAATCAGAGCATGTTAATTCTCCATTTTACAGTTTTATCTGTTTTTCTTACTGTTAAATAATTGGTAACTGTTATTAATAATATAGTTATAAAATTATATCATTATAATAACAATAATACTAATCAAATCAAATTTGAGTATTATCTGGGGACGTATTCTGTCACAAGAAAGTAATCTTTAGAAACTTGCCCTCAGTCCGGAGGAACTCTTCTGCTTTCTTGACCAGAAGTGGTGTCACATGACATGGTCAAACCCTGATTTTGAGGATCCCTGAGAGAAACCACAGAATGTGTGATCTCATTTAGTGAATAGCAAAGTCTGCTTTAGTGTTTTGGTCAAATTAAAATAATGCATCAAACTTAAAAGATAAATTTGCGAACACTGTAAGTAGATTGATCTGTTGCTGTGGCAGAGACAATAAGAGACCGACTATTGACTGTGTAAATTTGATTTGGTATATACAAGATCAATACTAGCGTGAACAAACACAAATGTCATTTGATGCCTCTAATTGGCTTCTCATTAGCGTGACAATTATTTATGAATGAGTTGCCCGTTTTTAGCTTAAGAAATGTCAAAATAAAATCAATCACTCCAAATCCAAACATTAATTTAAATGAGGCTTCTCTGTTGCTTTTAAAAAGAATCAGTCAAACGGAGAAAAAGCCCATGTCAAAATTAAACCCATCACAAATGGAGTGGAAAAGTTCTTAATCTGAGGAAGTTTAGCTGGGGCCCTGGCTAAAGGCTCAAAGCATGCATTCCCTTGGGAATATGTATGTACAAAGTGAAGGTAAATAAATAATAAAGAGATGAATGGAAGGCTAAGCAGACAGCTGATGGTGCTTATCGTCATGTTTGGGGGGGTGGGGGTTGGGGGGGTTGAGACTTGTCCTCTCTGACGCTGTCAGCATAGTGTGAGGGTGAGTGGTGATTAAAACTGCTTTCCCTGTTACTTGTCAGCAAAGACGAACACACACACACACACACACACACACACACACACACACCTCTGCAGACACACTTACAAATAAACAGCTTAAGCTCCTGTGATGTGCAAAACAGATGATTTTTGACTCAACTCAGACAGACCCATATGACTAGCTCTGCATTTCCGTTTGTGTTTTTATGTGAAACCTGTGAGGTGACAGCTCCCACTAAAGATATAGTACTGTAATACAAAAAAATATGCATTCTGCATAGTACATTAAGCATTTTTTTTCAGTCATTAATGAGAATCGGGCCCTGAACTTCTCTGCTGCTCACGGTGAGACTTTTCTTTCTATAATGTCCCTCTATTATATAAGCATAATCATAGCCGGTTTGAAAGGTGCATGATTCAGATGACGCCTTCAGTTATCTGCTTGACGTATCGACATACAGTAGCTGCATTGAGTTAACATCAATTTTTATTTATTAAGCCATTATTAGTGGCAGGCAAGTTTCTTCACATACAAAAACATTTTATTAAACATTTTTACGTATACATGTTAATAAAAATAAATAAATAAAATGTTTCATCATTAATAAGTTCCATAGTGCATCAACAACACTTATGTAATGTATAATTAAATTTAAGTGAGCATGGGCATCAAATCATTGCTTATAAAAGGGGTATCAAAGAGGAGAGTGCAGTACTTTGTATGCGCTTGAAATTTGCAGTTACCGACTTAACTAGCTTACGATACATTAAGTATTTGTGCTGCACAGTCACTGACATATCTGCAAATGTATCATCACAGCTGTCATAATGTAAATTACTATTTTAACCTATATGGTACATAGAAGGTCTTTATTATAAGCAGATAGTTTAAGATGTATTTAAATTGACTTACAGAGGTCTAGCCTTCAGTGTAAGCTATCTGAATGCTTTTAAATGTTGTTTAAAAACTCTATATCAAAAGAAAAAATGTAAAGGTAATATTCTATACAATCTGAGCAATTTCTAGTGAAACGGAAAGTAAATTGTATTGCATATGCTATATTAAAATGTAAGCTGAAATAATTACCGCTCCTTTTAGGGTTCGCCACAGCAGAGCACCTGCCCCCGTCTCACGATATCTCTGACATCCTCTTCTGTCACATCAACCCTGAACAGGTTCTCCTTTGTCTCCACCTTGAGCTGCCCCCTTGTTATTCCTCATTTCTAATATTACCAGTGAACACTACTTATTAATTTGTAAACTGTAAGTTATTGCAGGTTATGCACAGCTGAGATCCTGCCAATTACTCAGACCCTAATGTAAATGGATGAAGCAGTACTTTGGCAAGATAAAGTGGAGTGCAAGAACAAAATACTTAGAGGACAACAGTTTATACAGAGTGGGAGATAGAAACAAGATGGGAACAGAGCAAAGACAGGGAGATAATGACAAAAGAGGAAGAGTAAAGATACTGTGTTGCTCAGCTGAAAGACAGATACCTAGATTAAGGTTTGGAAAGGGAGACAACCGTGGGCCGATAGGAGAAACAGGGAGAGAGCTGAGAAGGGGAAAAACAAAGATAAAGAGCTTTGATTAGGGTTTATTGCCCTCTTGCTCCTGTTCCTTTACTTTTCCTCTTATTCCATTTGAGCTGTTTTTGTATAGGTGACAAAGACTGGGATGTACCAATTAATAAAACTGAAATAAATCCCTCCTACAAAAACACAGCCTTTTACCTTTTACTTGATTTGTTTACACTTCAGTATTTTATGAATACTGTAGAAAGTTTTGCTTCTCAGATAATTTTATTTTACCAAGTTAATGAAGGAATGGTTAAATATTTAATAATTAAGAGGCTTGATAGAGAGCTATTATTATTTTCCTTATTTTCTGTCATATACGTGCCAGAATATGGTTTTATACTTCCGCACTGTAAGATGTTCATGGCCAAATTTTCAAATAATGAAGTAAATGTATGTGAAAGTGATTCCCCTGAGGAAACGCTCAGGTTCCAAATGTTTCCTCTGCTTTTGTACCATGGTCATCCAATGTGCTGTCATCCCTATTGACCAGGGTTTGATTCTGTTTGGGCTTTTTATGTTTTGTACTTTTCTGCTTTCTTCCCTTGCTGATTTCTTCATCTTTCATTCTGGTTAGATTTAGACACAGGCCATTACTTGGTTAGATTTGGGGACTAAGAACAACTTAAGCAACAACTTAAGCACAATCTTTAGGAGTGGCCAAATCTACAATCTGGTACATTCTTAAAAAGAAGGAATGAATTGGCCAGCTCGACAACACCATAAGGCCTGGAAGAAAATGGCAACTAAAGTAGATGATCACAGTATTCATTGCTTGGTTAAGAAAAGGAGAAATGGGATATTCTTCAATGGCACTCAGTCACCTGATCTCAGCCCAATAGAACATGATTTTCAGTTGCTGAAGGCACAACTGAAGGTAGAGAGAACCTTAAACATGCAGCAACTGAATGCACAGTAAAAGCCTGGCAAATCATCTCAAGGGAGGAAACACAGCATTAGGTGATTGCCGTGGTTTGTAGACTTTAGGCAGACATTGACTTCAAAGGATTTTCATCCCAGTATCAGAAACGATCCTTCAAATTTTTAGATCATTTTAGTTTGTACAATTAAATTTGAGTCTCTGATAATAGGGGGCTGTGTTTAAAAAAAAAACAAACCTAAACAGTCAACGCAACAGTTTTATTAAACCCCTTGAATTAAAGCAGAAATTATGCACTTCAATCACATCTTGAATATTTGATTGAAAATCCACTGTGGTAGTGTACAGAGGCAAAATTGCAAAAATTGTGTCATTGTCCAAATACCTATGGTCCCCAAGCATAGCAGAACTTAAAATGATCCCTTATGTGCCCCAAAGTCAGTGAAATTCCTTGTTTTAGTTAGTTGTAAGACTTGTAAAAGTAAATTACCATTTTTTTCCATTAAGTTCAAATTTTGCCAGTTTTGCCACTGACCAAATGCTAATTGTGCAGCAATTTGAAAAAACAGAGAACCAGAATAGGAGAGCTATTTTCACAGCCTCTTTGGACACTACAAAAAACCTTATTGTTATTTAAAATTCATAAAGTTGTGCTTGCCACACTTAACCCACTGCACAGCAGGTAATTTGATCTGAAAGAAAAAAAAAAAACTAAAATCCATAGCCCTAAGTCCAAAGAGCAAGTGTGTTATATTAATAAACATGCACATATGGTAGAGACCCACCTTCAGAGAGATCTGTAGGTTTTCATTTGGAAAGAATTTAGCTCAAGCCCTAATAAAATATTCACCATTCAGTCCCCCTTGGGGCCCCACCAGACTTGACATATGGTCTTTGTTTGACTCCTTACACATACTGTAGCGCTTAGCTTAAGCTTTAAATCTACTCACATGGTTGGAAGAAACATTATGGGCACCTGTGAGCATGTGCTGTCTTTGCTTGTGCATATTTTTCTGTCCTCAGTTACTTACTTCTCATCAGCCAAAATTCAAACAAGCTCTTCGAAGCTCCCCAGGGAGCACCTCAAAACCCTCTTCAGACAACAATGGACACACCTTAAAAGCTCTCTTCTAGTTCATTGTCTGAGGTGAGATAACTGTCGTCTTTCTGTCCATTCACAAGGTTCCAAATGGTGGAAGAAAAATGAACTGAACTGAAATCCTTCAGATTTTATTTGGTCCATTGAATTCCATTTTCTTCTCATTCATGAAGGAACTGAAATGAAATAAAATGTGACCCCCATCATCTAAAGACCTCCCAATAAATCTAACATGATTACACCGTTTAAACACTCATTTCCTTGCCCATTTATAGTCCAATAATCCATTAAAGCAATGTACAAAATATGAAATATTAACCATTCTGTTTACAGTGCTTAGCCAGCTTCAGTATAATGATAAATTGTACGAGGAATTATTGTTCCCATGGGTGCTCTTCAGACTCTCCTTGACTCCAGTGTTATAATGTTCAGCACAATCTGCTTAACGGTAAAAATACTTTAACATTTCAAATGATCTTTAGAAATATTACATCCATAATCAGGATTCATGATGGCATTACATATTCAGGTATGGTGTATGTTTGAAGCAGAATGAACAGGCATATCCTGATGCAGGCAAAGAGGTGGAGAGAAAAATTATGTATATATAAAAAAATAATAAGTCCTATAACACAGCAGCATGGTGATTAGCTGGTCATGTTCCTACTTATCTGGACTGACAGGGCACATCTGTGGAGGGGACTTGGTGGCTCTGAGCAATAGGAAACCAGGTGTGAATATTTCAGCAGATACATGAGCATATGGAACATCTGGACAGCTGCATGAACGACTTGGAAAAAGTCAGCAGATAGAAGACGGAGTAGTCTCATATATGGCACTGAAACTAGTGTGTCAGGCTAAGAGTTTTACATGGCAATGACATATCTGACTTTCTCTACACTAATACAGTGGTGTGCAAAAGTTTGGGCACCCCTGATAATTTTCATGATTTTTCTTTATAAATCATTGGTTGTTCGGATCAGCAATTTCAGTTAAATATATCATATAGCAGACGAACACAGTGATATTTGAGAAGTGAAATGAAGTTTATAGTATTTACAGAAAGTGTGCAATAATTATTTAAACAAAATTAGGCAGGTGCATAAGTTTGGGCACCCCAACAGAAAAATTCCATCAATATTTAATAGATCCTCGTTTTGCAGAAATAACCGCCTCTAAACCAGGGGTGCCCAGTACGTTGATCGTGATCTACTGGTCGATCGCAAGAGGAGTACAGGTAGATCGCACGGAACTCCCAATGAAGTTGGAGAAAACATGTAGATCGCATGGCATTAAAAGAAGTTGAAGATGGGTGATAAACTATCATCCATCCATTTTGTTACCATCCTACGCATGCGCATTTAACCACGCTAGCTTTGCTTTAACCACTTTAGCAAGCTACCATGTCGCAAAGCTAGCCTCCAGTTTGTTTTAAACAAAACTGAAGAAAGGGTATAAAAATGAGTGCCATAGCCGGTCCAAATAAGAAACCCAAAACTTACCACTTTCATATGGAATGGGAGGAGGAATTTTTTTTCACAATGTCATATTTGAAGTGCGTTTACCTCATCTGTCAGAGCGCCATTGCTATTCCAAAGAAGGGAAATGTAGAGCGGCATTTTCGGACTGTCCACAAAAACTATGGCACTGACTTTCCTCCGAAAAGTGAGCTGAGAAAGGTGAAGGAACTAAAATCCCAGTTGTCTGGACAGCAGTCATTTTTCTCACAACTGACCACAAAAGCGAAGGCAGCCACCAAGGCATCATTCCGGGTGAGCCACTTAATTGTTAAGCAGAAGAAGTCCTTCCAAGAAGGAGAGATGATCAAAGAGGCATTTGTTGAAGCAGCTGATTCGTTGTTCCGAGATTTTAAAAACAAACCAGAAATATTATCTTAAATCGAAGATCTCCAGCTTTCAAGGAATACAGTTACACGGCGCTCTGAAGCCATGGTCGAGGATGTAAACCAGCAACTTTGGAAGGATATTGCTGACTGTGAGTGATTCTCGTTGCAATTAGAAGAGTCAACAGATGTGAGTGACACAGCCCAGTTGTGCATTTTGGTTTTTGCCAACATGAATGCTAAAGAGGAGCTGTTGACAGTACTGCCCGTGAAAGAACACACGGGAGGAGAGGACATTTTCCAGTCTTTCAAAAACTTTATTGAGAAAACCCAGCTCCCGGTTTGCAAGCTCGTGTCTATCACCACGGACAGAGCACCCACGATGGTTGGCCGCTTGAATGGATTCATATCCAAGTGTAGGGAGGATGATGCTTTCCCGGACTTCCTCAATTACCACTGCATAATACATCAACAAGCTTTATGCGCTAAAATGCTCAACATGGAAGAGATAATGGATGTAGCAACGAAGATCGCCTGTTCCATTCGCGCCAGATCTCTTCAAAGACGGCTGTTCCGTGCACATCTGGAGAAGGCAGACTGCGACCACTCAGAGCTGTTGCTACATACTGATGTAAGATGGCTTAGTAGAGGGAAATTCCTGCAAAGATTTCGAGAGCTCTGTCCAGAAATAAGGGAGTTTTTACTTGTAGCTAAGCATGCAGTATACAACTAAATGATGAGCAGTGGCTCCTAGACTTGGCTTTTTTTAACCGATCTGACCAATATGTTGAATGACCTTAATGTAGAGCTGCAAGGAAATGACAAAACGGTTATCCATATAATCAGCTCAGTTAACACTTTTAAACGAAAGATGCAACATCTGTCCTCAAAGTTGCAGCGCCATGATTTGGCAAACATCCAGAATATTGCGTAGGAGCTGGAGATGCAGGAGAAAACATGCGAGCAACTTGACAGTGCACAGTACATACAGCACATTGAGAACTGTCAGAGTTTGACAGATGCTTTCAAGACTTTGCTTTACTGGAGCCAGTTGCTACATTCATGTGCTACCCATTTCAGGAAGATGCTGATGTTGATTCACTTGCATTAAAAATTGCAGTGCTGTTTCATCTGAAGTTGTCTGGTGTGGAGTGAATCAGCCTTTTCCCATATGAAGATTATAACGTCCAAATACTGTTCTACCATGACTGATGATCATCTGGAAGTCTGCTTGAGGCTGGCTATCAGCAGCTACTGTCCGGACTATGCGGCCTTGGCGGATGCAATTGAGTGCAAGTCATCGGAGTAAGGTAAGAAAAATGAATGTGCACAGTTGAATTGTGCAATGTGGGTTAATGCAGTTATGCAAGACAAACTAATATGTGTTATAGATGAAATTTAAATTCAATTAAAATAGACTTCTAAAAGTACAAAATATGCAATAATAATGATTTAAATAATATCCTCCAGAGAACCCAGGGAAAAAAGTGTCTTACAATTTCTGATTTTTTATGATTTCCTATCTATTTGGGCCTAAAAAAACACCTTACAATTTAAATTAAAAAAAAAAAAATTATTTTAATTTTATAGCATGTCCACTGTAGAGGACAACAGGACGATATTTGTGTGAAAATAGAACTAAATTTAGAAAATGAGAAAAAAGGAGCAGATTATATCTTCCGAGTGATATTTACTCAAGAACACATTTAATTTGAACAAAAACTATAAAATTCTGTATCATTCTTGTGTTACTTGTTGCTTATAAGGACAAAAATGTATGTAATAATACATTACAATGAAACGACAAACATGAATTCAGTTCAACAGTAAATCATAGGCACATAGAACCTAACTAATCCTGCTTTTCTTCTTCCATTTTATCTGTGATAATCCTGGAAGCATGATTTCTTTTTAGTTATGCAGAGGAACATCTTGCATTTGGTGCACCTAATGTATGTCTTGCCATTGCAGCCCTTGTTCCTGCATCTTTCTGCATGTTTGATGTCCTTCATCTCTGGCATGTGTCGCGCTCCTAGTCTGCGCACAGATGGCTCTGGTTGTGGGATCCTTGTTTTAGTTGGTGGCTGATAGTCTTCCTCACTGTCCTCACTGCTGTCAGCAAATGAAGGACTATCCAGCAGCTCTTCAGCCAGGTGCAACTTGAAATCCAGGTACTGCTGTGTATTCTTCGCTGGTCGATTCAGCGCTTTGCTGTCACACTTGTACTGGATCCAAGCATTTGTGATGGCAACATCAAAGAAATGTGTCATCACACGTGAAGTTCACTTCTTGGTCCTGGTTGACATGCGGTAGAAGCTCAGCATTCTATCACAGAGGTCTACGCCACCCATGTTCTCATTATACTCCCTGATTACTGCTGGCTGTCTCACCTGGATATGGCCTTTGTCTTTGTTGGACCATCTGCTGCAGACATCTTCTGGATCTCTCCCACATACAGTGGAGGCCATGAGAACTGGTTTATTATCAAACCATTTGGTCACTGCCAGCTCAGGCATCTTCCGGACTGCCATCACTGAAGCTCCTCTCCCTTCTTTTCTCAGCTGCTTATCTTCTGGTAGCTGGCATTGCTTTGGAACCCTGTTCTTCATAATGGTTCCAGTTGCTGGAAGACCCTTTGAGAGCAAAGCGTCCATAAGCCCAATAGTGGTGAAATATCGATCAAAGAACACATGAGTTCCTGTTGGAACTGACTCAACCATTCGCAAGACTGCTGCAGCTCCAACTCCTAGTCCTTGGCCCCTGAATGTGTTCTTGCCCTGATACACCTTGAAATCCAGTACCAGGCCATTTGGAGAAGCAAGCACAAAAACCTTTAGGCCAGTAGGGTTTGGCTTTCCTCGCACATACTGCCTGACTGGGCAGCAGCCTGTGAAAGGGATGATTTGCTCATCAATGCACACCTTGTCACACCTTGGAAGGCTGAGACAACCTTGCCTCGCTTCTTTGCCTGTCTGACTTCTTTGCCTCTTCAGTTACATCCAGGTCATTGACAATCTTGAGTGAGCTCCTCAGCTTGTAGAACTTATCCCATGTCATTTTCTTGCTAATAACTGGCACTTTAGTTTTTTTAGCCCAAAACATTTTGACCCTGGGATAGCCAAGGCAGGCCATGTGTACTGATATGCCAAAAAAAATCTTAATTTCTTGGGCAGTAGTATTCAGTGACACTCCTGTGGTTTGCAGCTGTCTTTGATTTGTAAAAGCTGCGAGATCTTCAAAGATTGTGTCATCGATGTACTGTGAAAAGTACTGGATTGGACTCCAGTATTCACGTATTTGGGGTCATCTTGGTAGGTAGGAAGCCCAGGTAGAACAGGTGTGAATCTGTTATGATGTAGGGAAAAAGGCACAAATAATATCAAGTTAATAAATGAGTAACATTTATTATGAGTAACATCCATTTGGATGAATTCAGTAATTTCAGTCTCATAGATGTGAGGACTCCCCAATGACCAAGCATTTTTTTTATGTAACTTTAGGTAACCAGCATATATTTAAAAGCATTTACACATAGCACAAATATTACAATAATCTAGCATGATAATAGAATTGAATACATTAGCCTGAAACTAAATAAAACATACAAGTTAGTCCTGGCCCATAGATCACGACGACTTTCCTGCTCTCTCTCTGCCTCTGTCTCATCAGATTCGCCTGCATCTTCTCCCTCTCCTTCATCATCATCATCATCATCATCTTCTCCTATCACAGGCTGATACTCATCGTCCTCATCCTTTTCCTCATCTGAAAGCTCCAAATCTGAATCTCCCTCTATTATCTGGTATAGAATCCTCTCTGCTTCACTACGTTCTCATACAATTGTATGCAGTCATTAAATACATAAAAATTGTCCCGATGTCCACTACAGTTGACATTCATTAAATCACTGTTATTTCCAAACTGAAATAATGAAACTGTTTTCAGATGTAAAAATATTGTTATTAACATGTTTATGAACAATAATATATATAATTATCATGGTAAAAATAGCAATAGATAAAGAATATTTGATGGTTTCTGAGCATGGACAGCCCGCTTTAAATCTCACCACAGATTTTCAATAATATTCAGGTCTGGGGACTGAGATGGCCTTTCCAGAACATGGTACTTGTTCCTCTGCATGAATGCCTTAGTAGATTTTGAGCAGTGTCTAGGTTGTCTTGTTGAAGTATCCAGCCCCGGCGCAACTTCAACTTTGTCACTGATTCTTGAGCATTGTTCTCAAGAATCTACTGATATTGACTGGAATCCATACGACCCTCAACTTTAACAAGATTCCCAGTACCTGCACTGGCCACACAGCCCCACAGCATGATGGAACCACCACCAAATTTTACTGTGGGTAGCAAATGTTTGTCTTGGAGTGCTGTTCTTTTTCTGCCATGCATACCGCCCCTTGTTATGACCAAATAACTAAATTTTAGTTTCATCAGTCCACAGCACCTTATTCCAAAATGAAGCTGGCTTGTCCAAATGTGCTTAAGCATACCTCAAGCGACTCTGTTTGTCGCGTGTGCGCAGAAAAGGCATCTTCTGCATTACTCTCCCATACAGCCTCTCCTTGTGCAAAGGTCTTGCTGCAGTCTTTAAGAACAGCTCCATTTGCCAACGTTTGAACACAGAAACCTTCTCTTCATTTGAGGTTCAGATCATTAAAGTTGGAAAAACTCATCCTTTTTATTGTATTTTAATTTACCACCTGCCAGGCGCTTGTTCCCTATTTTTTAATGAGTTCACAGAATTTTTGACTTTGACCTTCAAACTGTCGAAATTCCTTATTGTGGGTGATTTTAACTTTCACATTGATGATGCTACAGATAAATCTGCAGCAAAATTCATCAGTTTGATGGAATCTTTTAACTTTATTCAGCATGTGTCAGCTCCCACTCACAACAGAGGACATGTTTTACATCTTGTTTTTACTTTGGGCCTGAATATTGACTCTCTACATCCTCAAGACATTTTTATTTCTGATCATATGTGTATTCTCTTTAATTTATTTTCTGATTCTGATCCCGCTATTAGCCATCGTATGGTTTCTACTCGTATTTGAAATAATCTTTGTGCAGAGAAATTTTCTGCTCTTTTTAACTCTG
This sequence comes from Pterophyllum scalare, assembly GCA_024447675.2. Taxonomy (NCBI): domain Eukaryota; kingdom Metazoa; phylum Chordata; class Actinopteri; order Cichliformes; family Cichlidae; genus Pterophyllum; species Pterophyllum scalare. Next base: position 149,378 of record JAMQGT020013036.1, on the reverse strand, counting down.
ACGATGCTTACTTCTCTAACACTGATGTAAATTTTTTGGTGCATTATTTTAATGATCCTTGTTTATCTGTTTTAGACAAAATGGCTCCTTTTAAAATCAGAAATGTTTCCTCCGCCAAATCTTTACCATGGATGAATGACAGTATTCATTGTTTCAAGCGTAGCTGTCGGAAAGTGGAACGCTTATGGAAATCCACAAAGCTCCAAGTTCATCTCTGTCACTTAAGAGAACTATTGCATTCTTTTAATAATATGGTAAAAAATGCAAGGGCAGTATATTTTGCAAATCTAATCCATAACAGCCGAGGGAATCTTAAGGTTTTATTTGACACAATCAGCAATATTGTCACATCTGTTTCTCCTGTTTTAACTGTTCATTCAAACGAAGAGTGAGAATTTTCTTTCCTTCTTCGTTAATAAGATCCACCATTAGATCTAACATAACCCCCTCTCCCTTTTTCCCCACCCCACACCTAAACCAGCCATCAGTCTTAAAGAGCTTTAAACCGTTATCTCTTAACGCTCTCGCTAGTTTAGTTGATAAAATGAAGTTATCCTCCTGTCCACTTGACATTTTACCAGCTTCAATGTTCAAAGAGGTGTTTGGCACTATTGGACCATGTGTTCTTAGGATAATTAACAATTCTTTAACTTCTGGCTGCATCCCATCATATTTTAAACAGGCTGTTATTCACCCTCTTTTGAAAAAGCCCAACGCTGACCCGTCTCTCCTTCAGAATTTTTGGCCAATTTCAAAACTGCCTTTTATCTCAAATATTTTTGAAAAAGTAGTAGCCAACCAGTTAGCAGAAGTTTTAGCTATTCATATTTTAGATAAATTTCAGTCTGGTTTTCGCCAAATGCACTCTACTGAAACTGCTCTCCTTAAAGTCTCAAATGATACACTGCTCAAAAAAATAACGGGAACACTTAAACAACACAATATAACTCCAAGTAAATCAAACTTCTGTGAAATCAAACTGTCCACTTAGGAAGCAACACTGATTGACAATCATTTTCACATGATGTTGTGCAAATGGAATAAACAACAGGTGGAAATTATTGGCAATTAGCAAGACACACTTAATAAAGGAGTGGTTCTGCAGGTGGGGACCACAGACCACTTCTCAGTACCTATGCTTTCTGGCTGATGTTTTGGTCACTTTTGAATGTTGGTGGTGCTTTCACACTCGTGTTAGCAGCGGACTCTACAACCCACACAAGTGGCTCAGGTAGTGCAGCTCATCCAGGATGGCACATCGATGTGAGCTGTGGCAAGAAGGTTTGCTCGAGGCTCGAGGCGCTACCAGGAGACAGGCCAGTACACCAGGAGACGTGGAGGAGGCCGTAGGAGGGCAACAACCCAGCAGCAGGACCGCTACCTCCGCCTTTGTGCAAGGACAAACAGGAGGAGCACTGCCAGAGCCCTGCAAAATGACCTCCAGCAGGCCACAAATTTGCATGTGTCTGCACAAATGGTTAGAAACCGACTCCATGAGGATGGTATGAGGGCCCGACATCCATAGATGGGGGTTGTGCTCACAGCCCAACACCATGCAGGATGCTTGGCATTTGCCATAGAACACCAGGATTGGCAAATTTGCCACTGGAGCCCTGTGCTCTTCAGATGAAAGCAGGTTCACACTGAGCACATGTGACAGACGTGACAGAGTCTGGAGACGCCGTGGAGAGCGATCTGCTGCCTGCAACATCCTTCAGCATGACCGGTTTGGCAGTGGGTCAGTAATGGTGTGGGGTGGCATTTCTTTGGAGGGCCGCATGGCCCTCCATGTGCTCGCCAGAGGTAGCATGAGTGCCATTAGGTACCGAGATGAGATCCTCAGACCCCTTGTGAGACCATATTCTGGTGCGGTTGGCCCTGGGTTCCTCCTAATACAGGACAATGCTAGACCTCATGTGGCTGGAGTGTGTCAGCAGTTCCTGCAAGATGAAGGCATTGAAGCTATGGACTGGCCCGCCCGTTCTCCAGACCTGAATCCGATTGAGCACATCTGGGACATCATGTCACGCTCCATCCAGGAGAGACTGTCCAGGAGTTGGCAGATGCTTAAGTCCAGGTCTGGGAGGAGATCCCTCAGGAGACCATCCGCCACCTCATCAGGAGCATGCCCAGGCGTTGTAGGGAGGTCATACAGGCATGTGGAGGCCAGACACAATACTGAGCCTCATTTTGACTTGTTTTAAGGACATTGCATCAAAGTTGGATCAGCCTGTAGTGTGTTTTTCCACTTTAATTTTGTGTGTGACTCCAAATCCAGGCCTCCATTAGTGACTAAATTTGATTTCCATTGATGATTTTTGTGTGATTTTGTTGTCAGCACATTCAACTTTGTACAGAACAAAGTATTCAATGAGAATATTTCATTCATTCAGATCTAGGATGTGCTATTTGAGTGTTCCCTTTATTTTTTTGAGCAGTGTGTATTAACGCGTAGAGATGTAGGTGAATATTCAGTCCTTTTTCTTTTGGATCTCTTTGCTGCTTTTGATACTATTGATCATGGTATCTTAATTCAGAGACTTAGAACTTGTGTGGGTATCTCTGGGTTAGCTCTTGATTGCTTTTCATCTTATCTTTCTCAGAGGAGCTTTTTAGTTGCATCCTCTAATTTTACGTTCTCCTCTGCTTGCCTATCCTGTGGTGTGCCCCAAGGCTCTGTTCTGGGACCAACTCTGTTTGCGCTGTATATGCTTCCTCTTGGACACATCATGAACAAGGTCTCCTAAAAGGTCCCATATAACACCGATTTTGGCTTCCTTACACTGGCTCCCAATAAGGTTCAGGATTCATTTTAAGGTTCTGGTGGTCACTTTTAGAGCTCTTCACGGTCAGATGCCCTCATATATCAGCGAACTACTACAACCTTACCAACCGTCCCGATCCCTGAGATCTGCTAATCAGTACTTGGTGGCTGTGCCTAAATCAAGGTTAAGGACAAAGGGTGACTGTGCTTTTGAGGTTGTGGCCCCTAAGTTGTGGACTTCACTCCCACTGGATTTAAGATCTGTAGACTCTGTTGACATTTTTAAAAAGAATTTGAAGACCCTCATGTGCAGGTTGGCTTTTATTTAATTCCACTATTCCATTTTAAATGTGTCATTTTTATTATGTTTTGTAAAGCACTTTGTGAACTTTGTAAGCCATAGAAATAAACTATACTTACTTACTTAACCCTTTCTCATAATTGGATTCACCTGTGTATGTAGGTCAAGGGTCAGTGAGCTTACAAAACAAATTTTGTGTTCCAATAATTAGTGCTAAAGGTATTCAAGGTGCCCAACTTATTCACCTGCCTAATTTTGTTTAAATAATTATTGCACACTTTCCGTAAATCATATAAACTTCATTTTGCTTCTCAAATATCACTGTGTTCCTCTGCTATATGATATATTTAACTGAAATTGCTGATCCAAACAACCAATGATTTATAAAGGAAAATCATGAAATTTATCAGGGGTGCCCAAACTTTTGCATACCACTGTAAATATACATACAGTACCAGTCAAAAGTTTAGACACACTCCAAACCTTTGACTGGTACTGTACATATTCTGTTTCTTATTTTCACATGCACAAGGTGTCTAGCTCATTCAGAATTTATGAAGACAATCCTTGGTATGATTAGCTAAACTCAAGCATCAGCTTCAAGAGCAGTATACTATGAAGGATGTTCAACATAGCAAGGCTTTCTTTGGGTTTGCTGGCTTGACAAAACCTAAAACTCCAGTCAGACAGTGGGAATCACAACGGTAGTTATCAGCTTTCTTTGTTAAACCTGACTTACTGCATCAGACTTTGTACACGCTCACACAAAAAGGGGTGTTTCATATGTCAAATGACGCTTCTTCTGCACTAAATGACCATGTGAGTGCTGTCTACTCCAGTCAGAGAGGTTATCAGATGGTGGTGATAAAATGGTAATAAAAATCTATAAGGGGCATAAAAAGTAAGATAGCAAAATGCAATACTAATGCAAATGAGCAAAAAGATTAATGCTGCAGAAAATCCTTAAGCTTGGGATTTTAACTTTATTTAATATATATTTTAAGGCTCAGGGGTCATTCACAATTATCAACATTTTCCAAAGTGTACAAAGAGTCTTCTTTTTCAGACACCCCCCCCCAAAAGTGTACAAAGAAAATGTTGATCTTTTTTGATGACATTTAATTTCATCTGGTTTTTTGGTATTTTAATGTAATAGGAAGTATTAAAAACATCCTGGTGTTGAAAAATTCTAGAAATCTTGATATCAAACATACTCTTTCCTATCTTTAAAACATTGTATTGCTGCACTAATAAAAATCCATCCATCCATTCTTTTCCACTTATCCTTTTCAGGGTCGCGGGAGGGCTGAATAGCCAGTCTTGTGCTAAAAAGTGATTTCCGGTATTTGCCAAAATAATGATTGGTTGTATTTAAATTGCTGTAGATTAATTTTTGGCCTAAAATCTGTGAAACATGTGTCATGTGCCCCATGTGTCTCTCATGAATGATATGACATCATTTTGAGTGATAGACCACACTCCAGTCACAAGGTAGATGTTTGGAACAATACTTCCACTTCCTTGTTGAATTCATCTCCGATGGCTTTGGCTGCTTTCCACACCTGCTGCGCCGCACTCGCAGCTTGTTCCTGCCTAATATCGTCAGTATAGTCTTTTTGTGAATCAGTGATGGCCTATTTTAGAGAATTCAATGAGTCCTTTGAATTGATCTGCCAGACCAGAGGCTGTAATGCTGCAGACCACACAATAGTGCAGTGGTGTGAATGAGAGTGGATGCGTCTGGCACTGGTGGTCAGGCAGCAGTGCTCAGTTTACATAGTTCTGACTGACATTTTCTAAATATTTTAAAAGTGTACGTTGGTTGTTAACCCCCTCCCCGGCGTACGGTTTGTACGCTTTGGAAAATGTTGATAATTGTGCTCTAATGTGATGGCTCCACATTAGAGCTCTTAAACTTTAAACTTGATATATTTAAACCTTAAAGGTTACTGTCTCATAGCCTACTAAAGAAGATGTGGAAACTGCTTTAGTTTGTCCCCAGATTAAAGTTGAATAATTATATTGATTGAATAAGTAATCTTGGTAAATGGATTGGTTCTTATATAATGCTTTTCTACTCTACATGAGCACTCAGAGCACTTTATACAGTATGTCTCATTCACACACTTTCATAAAAGCACGTTCTACCTCTAAGTACTTTCTATCTAAAATTCACACACACAATTACACTCCAATGCACACACATGGAGCAATTCAGGGTTCAGAATCTTGCCCAAGGATACTTTGGCATGCAGATTAAAGCAGCCAGGGATCGAACCAACAAGCTTCCGATTAGTAGATGACCTGCTCTACCTCCCGAACCGAGCCACCCCCAATTCTTGGTGATAAAAGCCATGATCAATTTTCTGATCTGTGTTCTAGTAGCTCCAGAATAACAGTAGATTAGAACCAAGTATAAAAAACATTTGCACATTTTCTGCATCACTAACTGAATACATGCTAATTCCAGTGACAACGCAACAAGCAGTTTCTGTAACTTTCCAGCTGGGCTTCATAACTTACACATATAAAATGCATTCCCCTAGCAGAGAATTTATATTGCACTTAAACATGCTGGTCTAACCTGCTCCCAACCAGGTTATGCATTTAGCATAAACATGGTAATTGAGCCAGGTAAAAAGAAACATAGACATAGAAAATACATTTCTGTGACAGAAATCTCTGACTTTTAAGCTTGACATAACTTAAAGTCAGAGTTTATGTCAAAGTCTAGACTAGCATGTTATACTTAACATGCATTGAATGTGAAGCACTTGAAGAAATAGCAAAGTATTGGTGTTTAACTTATCACATGAATGAATGGATCATAGTAGAACATTTTTCAATCATGTTGTTTAGGAAGGTATTTCTATATTCTAGATAATAGACGTTATAAGTAATCAGTTGTAATCTAGTGAGGCTTTTGCTCGTCGACACACACCTGCACAACTAGACATTTTATTTTCACTTAAAAATTGTTTCAAGCATAACTGATGGCACACCACACATCATATTGATGATGAGTAATTTCATATGCAGTACATAACAGCATGTGTTCATTTAGTTTTGTGTTTGCATGTCTATGATTTTGTCATGACTTGCTGCTTATGCATCCACTCATAGCATGAAAATTGTTATTGTGTTCCTCGTCATTGCCTCCAGCTTCTTCAGAACAACACAAACAAAGGCAGTGTGGCCCCCACCCCTGGCTCCTACTTCAGACTCAAACATCGATCCCCTCTGGGCAATAGACACTGTGCTCATTCATTAACAGAGATATCACGGCAAAAGCAAGCATGAGCCCAAGGAATCAGGGAAGAGAAGAGTAAGGTGTTTCGCTGTTGTATCCCCATCCACCTCTTTTCTCGAGTGGTCCTAATTACCTAGTGTGTGATGTCTCTGTCATCTCAGTCTCTCTTCCCAGCTTCAGTAGGCTCTCAGTGGGCTGAGGAAGTTGGTGTCATGCTGACCATGATATTGTGCTGCTGTGCTTAAGCTTTCCTCCTCCTAAGCTAGCATGATAATACTCATTAAAGAAGATACCAAAGGGACTGACCCTGAGTCCTCATCTTCTGCCCTACATTCCTCCCTCTCACTTTTGCATGAGTGGATGGGCCATTAACTGTTCAAAAACCAAATTCCCTCCAGCACGACTTTTACACATAAGACAGCATCTGCTGTTACAGGGAGTTTGAGTGACTGACATTACCTCATTTTCTACTGGGATGTTAATAGGGGCTACAGCCCATTGCTTCAACATGTAAGTTATTTTAACTGTTTATTTTCCCTCACTCTGGGAATTTTTGTTGTTTTTTTATTTATTTTTTAATCTTTCCACTCTGAATGACAAAGTGAATGTATTCACAGCTGATGAATCTCTGAGCAATCTGAGGAAAGTTTAAAACTTTTTAAGTTGGCAGTTTGGCACTGTGGCAGGCAAGCAATACCAGATAAACACAGATGAGTTGGAAAGCATGATTGGATAATGATCTGCAGACTGATCTTTTAGCAGAAGTCATCAAAAGCAACTGCTCACAAAGCCAGCCACTGCTGTAGCAACACTTCTTTTTTTTCCTTTTTTTTCCAATATAGATTTTCAAAGGGAAAGCATGGCCTGATTTGGTCCCTCAGGCGGTTTTCCTCAAGAAAATTTACCACAGTCTCTTCTGTTTATTCAGCTTCATCCAAAAGCTTATATGCCCTGACCTGTCTCATCCAATTAGCCTAATTGGAGGAATAATTCCCTATCTGTCATACATAGCACTCTTTCACCTGTGAGGTCACACTGATGTTAACCTTCACTTTGGCATAACAATACAAGAAACCACTGAACAGAATATAAATGTAAAAAAGTTTGACATAGTACATCCTTGTCTTTCATGTGTAATAGCACTACAGAGAAGTTTCTGTCACAAGGTTTATCTCTGGGGAGAGAAAAAAATACCCTCTTGCCTTCTGAACTGTTTGGATGACACTACATTGAATTCTTTTTCCTGTGTTGTATTTTCTAATACTTGGGCAGCCAATAACGTGGGTGTGCTTGGCCATGAATTATAGATCTGTTGTTGGAACAGGGTGTGTGGATATGAACTGCGCATGCAGGGGCCAGATAAGGCCAGATTTATACCTTTAGCTGCCAGGAGCAGTCTCGGGGAGCCAGCTCACAAATTAAATTGAAATTGAGTTTGAGGGAGCTAATCAAACAGTCGTAGCACCCTCATACAACACGATGTCCTCTTAACATACAATGCATGCAAGATGGGGACACACGCTTAAAGATTGCGTTTCCTCTTGATCAGCACAGTGACTCGTGGTCTTGTGTAAATTCATCGACATACACTGGAGGCTGGATGGGGTCAGATGCAGTTAGGAAAAACATTTTGTTTCGTGATTATGAAGATAAATTCTCTGTCAGTATTCTGGCGACCACTATTTAAAACTATTTTAAGTGATCCATTTGTAACTATTACACAAAGGGCACCACACATTAAAAGTTTTACTCAAATAATTGTGGAGGGGCATCTTGTTATTACTTTACTTTGCTCTCTCATTGATGTTGATGCCACTATTTCAGTAATTTAGTTTACTGTTGCACCCTCCATCTTTTACATTCACTATTAGAGTCTACGAGATACATGGTGACACGGTGGATACAGTTGACAGGTTCTCAGTATGCAGACTCAGACTGAAGGGATTTGTTATTTTGCAGAACTGGTCAGGCATCAAAGGATGCCACAAGCCAAGGCTTTATCAGCGATTTTCACTCCCAGTGTCTGTGTTAGTGACCTGGAAGATGGGTGAGATTCTGCTCCGTGTTCAGATTATAAGAAGACATTAGAGCATTTTTAGTAATTAAGACTAATACAGTTTCTGTAAATCAGGGGGAAAAAAAGATACATTTAAATGCATTTAAGTCTGTATTTTTCCAAAAAAATGGTCCTTCCTCAGACTGCTGACATGCTTAAACAGTTATCATAAAAGTAGAAGATTTTCATGGGAAATTAATATATTGATGAGTCACAGCATTCAGTCTCCAAGACCTCTGAAGGTATCTGGGTTTGTATCAAGAGGTTTACGTCAGATCCATTAAGTTTGCAAGTTACGAGTTGAAACAATCAAGGATCAGACTTGCTCAGTCATGTCTCTGAAAGTCCTCTTGCTGCATCACGATTTGTCTCTTGGACCACTGTTGGTGGGTACTACTGTAAACCACGGCTTCCTAGGAAAACCCAACAACCCTTTCTATTTCAAAGATGCCCAAGTCCTGTCATTTCTTCCAAATCCAGCATAGCTATTTTCAGCTGCTTCCTTGTTCACGCAGGGTCGCCACAGCTCAGGATGTTTGATTTGGTATATTTTTACTCAGGTTCCTGACGCAGCCCCAAAGGGATTTGTGCCTCCTCCTGAGATAAAAATTGGGGCTCTTTCAATTGTCAGGCAAATGTGTAAATCACTACACTATGATCTTCCAAATCCAGCATGTTGAGTACATTAACTGACAGCTCTCCAAATGTCTGTGATTACGTGCGGTGCAAATTTATTTGCATCATTTGTGAGTGTTCATCTTACGTGGAAAGAGTATGGAAAATAAAAGTAACATAAATAGCAAATCAAATCTACTAGTAAAATATATGTTTTGTATTTTCAAAGAGGTATAATGTAGTATTTATGACATATACAGTATAGTATAGTAAAAAAAAAAAAAACATTTCTATAGGTTTTGAAACCAAAGGCTTTCAAAGGCTCAACTTCAGTGTTATTAATAGGTCACGGTATTTCTGAAATTGCTATGTAATGTGGTGATTTAAAACTGTATTTACATGGGTTTTGCCTTGCCTGCATCACGTTGTGCAGTTACTCATGCAAAACCTTTCTGGATTGATCCCCGCTCCACATAAACCCACCCCAGCCCAGCCATCCATTTCCTGGACAGAGATCTGAGGAAGCATAGGGTACCCCTGGAGGTCTCAGCTTGGACATTTTTGTTGTTGTTGTTAATTAATTACCTCCCTAAAGTCTGACTGGGCATCCCATGTTGAAATATCACCCAATGCTGTGTTCTCATTTTTTTTTTCTTTTTGCTTCACTCTGCTCTCTCTTTGCCCTCCTTTTCGGGTCTGTGGATCCAAGGAGCATATCTAGCCTGGAGATGAGCTTGAGGGGACAGGCAGATCCTCTAGAAAATGTGGGAAGAGTTTTAAATGCAGATATATCATAAACTGATATTTATTCCAGATTATTATTTGTGGATCATATACAGCAGTTATTTAGGTTTTTTCAAATTAGTTTTTATTTTTATTTCATTTTAAAGATACATTTTTGAGGCGTTTTTTTTTTTTTTTTAAAAGACACCAAGTTGCCCCAGCATCACGAACACAGCAACTAAGATGGACATCACCGTTCCACCTAATTGCCTTTTGTGTATCTGGCTAGAGATTTGCCACATATCTAGTATGCCTTCTAAGGTACTTGTACTTTGTAGATCACAAATAGCTCTTCCATATTATGTATGACCATTTAACATTTGATTGTGTATATTTTCATAATTTCTTTCTCATTATATCTTTCTCCTCCTTTTCAGCTTCCTCCTCCACCACTGTTTTCTCCTCCCTTATTTCTACCCCACCCTCTTCCTCCTCACCTCAAGCCTCATCTCCTGATCTGAAGTCAGGGCTCTAACACACAAAAACATGCTTGTAATAGTCCCGATATTGTTATTCTCAGCAGTTCAGACATGTAACCCTGCCTCCAGACAGCTGACTACAACAGCTGGTTATAAGCTAACATTATGCCAGCTAATGTTGAGCCTGTGTGTGCTAAAAGTCACACTTTCCCTCCGAAAAATAGCGTGTCTACATTCTCACATCATATGAAAGTTTATTTGTCAAGTGTCCAAGTCCAACAATGTAAGATCCATTTCAGTGAAAGTTTCACTAATGTCTGCTATCAGCAGCTAACAGCGGCAAAAACAGCAGCGCTTACCGTCAGAGAAGTTGACGATATTATCAACAACTAACCTCAGTATTGCTGCCATCAGATAGAAGTAAGCTTCACTGACACATTGACTGGTATCGGACTCCTGTCACAAATTTTTACAGCCTCCTCCAGAGTAAATAGGCAAGGACACCAAGCATATTGACAGCTAAGACCGACAGCCAACATTCACTACAGATGAACAGCGGCTAGAGTTTTTGAAAATACTGCAAAATATTTAATTGACTTCTTTTATTCCTCATTTATTGCTGAGTATTGATATTATTTAAATATAATAAAATATAGTGGGTACAAAAATGTTTTTATACACCAACTGTAATAGAAACATGCCAACCGACTGCAGTCATTTTGGGGGAAACTCAAAGTTGTCGTTATGGGTAAAATATAAATTTAAAGTTTTTGATCTCTAGATGTTGTTAATGGTTTTTTCTTAACCAGGGAAAGAATCTTTCAGGTCTTTTGCTGTTGCTAAACTGCCCTGTTAATTCATTCTTTTTAAAAATGTACCAGAATGTAGATTTGCCCAAAAGTTTCTGCTGTCTCTCTGACAGGGTTATTCTTGTTTTTCAGCCTAATGATGACCTCATTCACTTGCACAGTGTGAACAGCTACCAAAAACAGTAATCAAGCAAAATCAATACTTGGAATCAATTCCAGATATCCTGTCTACTAAATCTATTATGGAAAAATGAGGAAACAGGTCTCACCTGGGCATGAAACTGCTTGTCAGTCAATTGTACAATTTCATTCGAGCCTCTGAAAATGTGGGTGAAAAATTGCTATAATTACTAAACAGATAATGCAATATTTTTTTGTTAAACCCCATGAACTAAAGCTCAAAGTCTGCACTTCTATCACATCTTGATTGTTTGATTTAAAATCCACTGTGGTGCACAAAGGCAAAAATACGAAAGTGTTTGTTTGCTGAAGAAATACTTGTGGACCTAACTTAATGCAGTGTAAATGCATTGTCTTCATCAACACCAGAGTTCGGTTCTATAGGAAACTCAGCAGCTTGCAAATTTCAGGTTTTCCTCTTTTATTTCAACACCCTTTGGGCCTGGACATAGGTAAAAGTTTAATCTGTATCAGCTGGTAAGTTAATCCACTTATTTATTTTTCAACTTTTATTCACATCCAGAGAATCTAATACTGAATGAACAACCCATCAGTAACCTGTTTGGTTTGTTAACTTTCATCCTATAGCGAATTAATTCACTCGTATCAGCAACTCTGTCTTAAATGCATTAAATCAATGTGCCTAAACTAACAAATGAATGCACCAGAAACCAGGTGCATAAACAGTTGTGGTATACAGATTTGCGAATAAGTAGCTTGGGTGCAATAAATACAGACAATAGCTAAGCTAGTCACAATAGCCAGTGTTACACAATTGCTGAAAATGCCATTCTTCGTAGTAACAGGTTCAGCCAATACTGAAACTGACAGAGGTGTTAGTGTGCAAATGTTCATTTACGAGCATTTCTGCATAATGTTGAAATGGGGCTCATGCAAATATGCCTAGTTTCCAAAATCTGAGATTTATAACACAGAATTAGTCAAGATGATTAAAAAGAATGTGTGCATGCATGAAAAGAATCACTTCTAACTCTTAACAACTGGTTTTAATTAATATTCTGTAGATCATCATGTTGTTTGCTTTTTAAAAAATAAATTCAGGATTCAAGATTTGCTACATGGCTAGTCATAACAGGATGACCGCTAAGCCTAAATGTTTAGATCAAACTATGGTATACCGCAGGCCATCATGCTGTGCGTTTTTTGCTATTCATCACAATCTCTGCTACAGGTAGAAATCTGCTGCATGGCCGGCCATAACAGGATAAAGAAACTCTTAAAGACAGTAATGTGCATCAAGCCAATGAGCCATTCATAGGCCCGGTGCCATCTCATTACTCTTCCAATGACACCAGCAGAAGCATGCCTAATGTCCCATTGTCTGTAGCAGTCAGAGACAGGAAGGGAGATAGGTTAAAGTTAAAAGAAAATCCACGCCACCACATCATCTGGCTTCCCCTTTTTCTGCTCATCTATGATTCTCTCTCGACCGTACCTCTCTCCTTCTCTTTTCACTTAGTATATTCCTGTGGGATGCAATTTTTTAAATAGCTGCCTTTAAGCTCTCATTTCTGGTGACTTTTGAAAGCAGGGCTCCGATTTTTTGGCCATTACCATGATAATAGCTCAAGTTCAGATTCTAACTATGAACCTTTAGTCAGCCTTAAACGAGGTCCCTAATGGTCATGTTTTTAAGGGAGCAATGAGTCCACTGAATCGCAATACTCACCAGTCACTTATCCTAATTCTGTCTGGTCTGCTTAAAATAGCTCTTCCTTTTCAACACTAAAGTTGCCAGTGAGTGCCACTGTAGGGCAGCAATATAATAGTTCTTGCCAGGATGAAGGGTATAATCTTAATGTTTAGGTAAAAATGAAATAATATTTTAGCACTGATCTTGATTCTTATTATTATGATTAAATAAACTCTGTAGTATATATGGTCAAGTCACACCACTGTATAAAATGTGGGATTTTCATATAAGTAGCAATGTAAAAATGCAGTCAAAGGGCAGCACAGAAAAAATCCCAGAGCTATTGAGAATTAATATGAAACCTGAATTTCAGTTTTACAAGTATGAAAAGGTTGGTAGTTCAATCCCCTAGCCCCTAACTGTATGGAAGGTGAGAGGCTTCAGGCAGGGGTGGGCATACTTGTACCCCCCCCCCTGGTTTGCTGCCTCTACATTGGCGTTTTCCCTAGTGAATGAGAGCATTTGCTTCTGCATCTTTGGGTTGGGGAATAGGTCCTGAATGCCACTTGTGCCTATGTGCCAAATAACAGCTCAGAGTACCCGCATTCTTGGAGTCACTAGGGTGGGGTGCTGGAGAGTGTGCCAACTAGGGACTCCATTGTCCTGCTGGGGAATTTCAATGCTCACGTGGACAACGGCAGTGTGACCTGGAGGGGCATTATTGCGAGGAACAGCCTGCCTGATCTATTATTGGACTTCAGTGCTAACCACAATTTGTCATTAACAAACACCATGTTGAAGCCTAAGGGTGCGCTGGGAATATCTGACAGAGGCCCCAGTCCGTGAGATCTTCAATTCCCACCTCTGGTGGAGCTTCAATTGCATTCTTAAGGAGGTTGGGTACATTGAGTCCAAGTGGACCATGTTCTGAGGCAAATGCAAGGAGCCACAGCTGCAAGATCATAGGTACCTGTTGCGGCAGTAATCCCAGAACCACAAGGTGGACAATGGAGGTGATGGGAGCTGTCGGGCTGAATAAGGAGTCTTAATTGGGATTGGTTAGCCTGTGGGATTCCAGAGGCAGCTGACAGATACTGACAGGCCAAGCAGAGTGTGACTCTGGCAGTGTACAATACAAAAACTCGGACGTGGGAGGAGTTTGGTGAGACCACGGAGCAAGACTTTCCGTTCGCCTCAAAGCAATTCTGGCAAACCGCTAGGCAATTCAGGAGGGGGAAGTGGTGCTCTACTTGGTAGAGGGACACTGCTGACCTTAACTGAGGATATAGTCAGGAAGTGGAAGGAACACTTTGAGTATCTCCTCAATCCCACTGTCACACCTTCTGTAAAGGAAGCAGAGTCTGGGAATGAGCAGGACAACTTGCCTGAGATGACTGTTGCCGCTAAACAACTCCTTGGTGGCAGGGTCTCCTGGGTGTGGTGTTTTGGGCATGTCCTACCAAGAGAAGGCCCCGGGGCAGACCCAGGACTTGCTGGAGATATACCACTCAGCTGGCCGGTTGAGTTGGAGGAGGTGGCTAGGGTGAAGGAAGTCTGGGCTTCTCTGCTTAGACTGTTGCCCCCGTGACCCGAACCTGGATAAGTGGTAGAGAATGGATCAAAGGTCAAAGAAATCTTTATTACTCCCACAGGGGCAAATAGTTTTGCAGCAAGCAGTGATATTAAAAACAACAAGACACAACTGCAACCTCACATAAATAAATAAATAAAATTACCCCATGTTATTTAATAAACCTATTGCTACGGTAACAAAATAGTTTTTTACCCTATTGGTCCTTTACCTTAGCATCACATATCTGCGACCTGGGGAGAGCGACCTAAAAAGGCCACGAAGAGGGTGACTGGAATCAGCTGGGACTTTTCTTAGGGTTCTGACCTTGTCCACATCTCCCAGGTTGTTCAGGGAAACTCCTTCAGTCTTGTTGCATAGTATGGATGGATGGATGGATGGATAGATGATGGATGGATATGTGAGGTATATAGATGCAGATATGGATAATAAGGGCTACAACTGCTCCTAAGATGACACCTTTTTATAAGAAGTACATAGTCCATTTTAGATAGAATAAGATCTTCTCTCTTGCAAATAGATCAGGCTTAGTATAAAATTATATGCTCATAAAATGTAGCTAGAATAGATTGTCCTCATGTAAATAACTAAAAATCTTTATTACACTTTACTTCATCAGTTTAATTGAATAAGAATTTGAATAAAGGGTTTTCAGAGTAAAATTGAAATACTTGACTATTAAGTGTGTGTATTCACTCTGTTTCGTAAGATTCACAATTTGACCATGATTTCACATGTGATTCGATAAACCCAAAGTTTTATATTAGCAGAGGAATAGCAGAGGAATAACACAAGAGATAATGCCAAGCTTGGAAAAGAAGCTGAGGATTGAGAGGGTGAGAGGAAGATGACTGATCAGTTGAGCAGAACCAGAGAGTGTATTTACAAGAGACTTTTTTTCCCTTGTATGTTGTAGGAAGTGGTGCGTTGTCTACTCGGAGGAAACTGCAGGCACTAGAAAAAATAGGCTACATGCCATCTGCTGTACAAATGTAACAGATGAATGGGTTTGTCTCACAAAGAAGCAGCCATCTCTGACAGTATTTTTTTCTTTTATACTTTTCCTGTTTTTGTTGTATGAGTGGGGTTCTGGTAAAGGTAATACTAAGAATTAAGATTTTAGAGAAGATTATGTCTCGTCTTTTCCAAAAATGAAAACGCAACGACTTTATAAAAAATAAACTTTTTTTTTTAACAGTGAGTTTCAAGGCATATAATTCAAGTCTAATTCAAGCCGTGAATATTACCATACCTGGCAAACTTATTACCTAGAGCAATTATTGAACATTTGCTTTGCTTTCAATGATTTAACCCACCATTAGCCAGCTAAATTATTCTTTCTGACTGTCTGTCTGTCACAGAAAGGTTTGGCTGAATGTGCAGATACTTCCTCTTTTTCTCTAAATATTTTCTAATGATTAACTTTACCAAAAAAGTCTTGGCCTTTTTGTACAAAGAGTTTACTATAGTAATATTTGAAACAGCAAAATGCCTTTCTTTTCTTTTTTTTCTTTCTTTCTTTCTTTCTTTCTTCTTTTTTTTTTTTTTGGCTTGGGGCTGTATAAACTTTTTGGATTGTACTGTTTAGTTCACTTTAATGCCCACACAGCTAAGCTAAATATCTAAGCCATGCTATAATGGATATTTAATGTGCATATCTGCAAGTTAGCTGGGAACATATTGTAGAAGCAAATGGAGTTTAAAACCTACTTTCAGAGTTAATGTAATTATGCATCTAGCCACAGCTGATGAAATGTTCTTGTGATGACCTGAAGAGGCGAACGCTTTTTTCTGCCTCAGAAATCATGGCTTAATGTTTCAAACATTAAAGTGAATTATACAATTCTCAATGGAAACATTTACAAATCTTAATTAGATTTTGACACATATAACACCTAAGGCCCCAGTCACACATGCTTAGAGATCCCTTGGCAACCCACTGGTAACTTCCTATTCCAGTAAAAATTGTGCCCTACCACTGAAACCATCACATTTCAAAAGGGACAACTTTTACTTTGAGCGTGTACTGGTTTGTGTTGCACTCTTCATAGTTTCACAACTGCTTAGCAAGTACCTGGTGACTGTTTGCAGATAAGTCAGCGTTTTCACCTAGCAACAACCAGCAAACTCCAGCAACCACTTGCAACTGGGACAGGGAATGCTCATTTTTCCCTAGTAACCAGTGGCTCCCAGGCACTTGGCGAGTGGTCCGTAGGCCTGTGTGACTGGAGTCTAATGAGAAAATATGGTTCTACATTGGCAGTATGTTGGCAGGCCTTAGTGAGCTATAGACAGCCTGTATACTTGCAAAGTGTGCCTGTTGCCAGTTGGAGGCAGTGCTCAAAATCTGTGGTACAACCGTCTGTGAGCTACCCTTGGTTGTGCTGTTGTTGGTCCATCAACCAGCCACAGAGAGGAGCAAACTTATACAAAGAGCTGAAGTGAAACCAAGTGTCAAAAACAATGAAAAGTGTCCACTGCAGCCACTGTTTGTGGTTTTCACGCTGTACCTTTTGATCCTTGATGTATTTTTCACATTTCTCCCATTCCTGGTGAACTCTGCCTCCCTGTTCCAGCCCACTTTTCAACCAATCAGCATTCAAACTACGCACAGCATCATCCACGTTGTACTACTTGCTGCTGTGTTTTTGGAAGACTGCGCATAGATTGAAAACCCCTCTCAATAGGTTCTGCGTAGGCAAATACCAATGCAAACAGCCACAACCACAGCACCATAAAACAGACACAAGGAGGGTGCAGATCAGTCACTAAGATCACTTTCTTTGTTAAAAATGAATGCCATACTGAATCAGCTGTGTACTGCATAATACTCTCTACCTGAAACTTGCATCACTCAAGTTTCTAAAAGCTAGCAGTGGTGACTTGCTTTTCCAAACACACAGAGCAGGCTGTGATATGTGACCTTGTGCTTCTAAGAGTCTCATTTTATGTTTTTGTGTTACCTCAATTTAGGTGCTTCACAATCATGATTGCCCTATGGCCTCTATTAAGATGTTTGCACTTATACCTGTTGAACAATAGTAATAAGGCTAACCTGTGGTCACAGCCCACAGACTGCTACTTTTGCCCTTTTACTCTGTTGCTGAACGCAGACATGGAATTTCTCGAGTCGATTCCCGGGAGGTGGATGATTTAATACTATAATTTATGGCTTTTTTTTTTAATAACAGCTGCCATGTATTGTTTTCACCTTGAGACCACACGAATGGAAGAAAATGCCACCAGATAATATTTTGAAGATGTTTGTTCTGTCCTATTGTCTGCAGATTTTGCAAAAGCAACACAATTGCATCTGTGCAAGATACAGTCACAAAAATTTACCAGTCTGTAAGTGAGAATAAAATGAAAGACACATTCGACGATGGATGTTGTTCTACCTATGAATACTATATGAAATTTCTTGATCTAGTATATAAGCATAAATTGACTGGCTTCAGGGCTGGTGTGGTACCATTGCACAACACAGTCTCAGAAGAGTTTGAGAAAATTGTAATTTTATTGATTTGTGCTCATGGAGATGAAAACAACTAACAGAGTCTGCAGTCAGTTTGTGAAATAGTCATAACATTTTAGATTCATTCATGTTCATGTAAATGAACTTCTTGTACCAAACAGCAAAGTCCACATTAAGGAGCAGGATGTGGAGGTAGGTGCAAGTCATTCGTCATCCACTTAAGGGACCACATTTTATTTCTCACATGGGTTCAGCATTTTCACACTGCTTTTTCTTTTATTATTTTTTACACTTAATTTCTATTTTCATTCACTGCTTTTTTGGATAGGCACCAAAAACTACTTGGTTAGGGAAACTTTTCAAAAAAGATCTTTCATTTGGGTGATTTATTGGCTGGTTTGGGTTAAAATACAGCCTTTACCCAATCATCATCAAAGCATCTTTTACTGAACTGCTTGAGTCTCAAAGGAATATCTATCAGTCATTACAATACAGTGATACGAAAACATAGGGTCCTGTGGAAAATTAACCACACTCCATGACTCATTAGCTTGCAGAACCACCTTTAGTGACAATAACTAGAAGCAATCATTTTCTGTGTGTCTTCCCCTCACATTGTTGTGGAGGAATTTTGGCCCACTCTTCTTTACAACATTGCTTCAGTTCACTGAGGTTTGCAGGTGTTCATTTATGCACACCTCTCTTAAGGTTCCACCACAGCATTTCAGTCTGTTTGAGGTCTGGAATTTGACTGGGTCACTGCAAAACCTTGATTCTTTTCTTTTTAACCCATTCTTTTGTAGATTGGCCTGTTCGTTTAGCACCATTGTCCCGATGGATGACCCAGTTTAGGCCAAGCTTTTCAGGTGTCAGACAGATTGCGTCACCCTAAAACACTTTGGTATACAGAGGAGTTCATGGTCAACTCAAGGTTCCTGCAAGGTGCCCATGCCCAAATGTGTATGTGTATATATATATATATATATATATATATATATATATATGTATGTATGTATGTATGTATGTATGTATGTATGTATGTATGTATGTATGTATGTATGTATGTATGTATGTATGTATGTATGTATGTATGTATGTATGTATGTATGTATGTATGTATGTATGTATGTATGTATGTATGTATGTATGTATGTATGTATGTGTGTGTGTATAATTTTTTTTTTTTTAATTGCCAAATGTGGTGCTTTCAATTTGATCAAACATCTCCACTTTGGTCTTTTCTGTCCACAAACATTGTTCCAGAAGTCTTGTGGTTTGTTCAGATGCAGTTTTATAAAGCTAAGCGGGCTGCCATATTCTTTTTAGAGCGAAGAGGCTTTCTCCCAACAACCCTTCCAAACCAGCCATCCTTATTCAATCTTTTTTTAATTGTGCCATCACGAACTGTAACATTTAGCATGATAACTGAGGCCTGTGGCATCTGAAATGTCACTCTTGGGTTTTTTGCAGTTTCTCTGAACATTGCACTGTCTGACCTTTGCAGTGAATTTGCTGGGATATCCGCTCTCAGGAAGATTGTGGCATTGTGTTAAAACTCTGCTGAATACTCCAGTCCAGCAACTTTTAAAAATCTACTACTTCAGAGGTGGTCACACTTGCTGATAATCAATTAAGTGCATTTGATTAGCAGCACATAGCTGCTACTTAATAATCTTACAATGGAAGGAGTAACGGTGGACTCGGTTTTTCACAGGATTTCATGCAGCAACTTTCTTTTTCACGTGACTATCTTTTCATTTTGACTATTTTATACTATGCTGTGAAAGGTGCAATGCATATTCACTCTAAAAATATGTGAAGTAAATGACATAAGAGGGCATTACATTTCTAAATAATTTACACATAAGCTACCATATATTACATATTAGATTACTTTTTGCTATGTTCAAAGACAAGACAGCCAGAAGGTGATATAAAGGCAAGATTGTAATTGGGAAATATTGCACTTGTATCTGTGGATGACTCTGACAGTAGCTAACCAAGGTCAATAGGAGGGTCAGGATTATGACGAATGAACTTTGACATTGAAATTAAGTACAGATCTTCTTTTTTTTTATTTGTGGTGGCCAGTTTAGAAAAAATGCACTTATGCACGGAAGGCTCTGAAATGTGCAGATTTTCTGTGGGGCATATGCAAGGGGCGCAAACTCAAGAACAGCTTGAGTTCTCTAGGACGCACACTCAGGACAAAAAAGAAAAAAATGCTAGTTACATAACTATTTTTTCTCAGGGTGTGTCATGTTTGTTGTGTGTCTCCGGATTGATTTCCTCGAGCAAAGTTTGTGTCTCTGTAAGAAACCAGGTAACCTGCGGCTACAGGTGGCAACAAGAGCTGAGGGTAAAAGGTCAGCCAGAACAAGCATTTCCGACTCCAGAGATAGGAAATCATGCCTAACTGTGCTCCTGTTTATATCCTAGAGTTTATGAATAAAAGTGGAATTGGAAAAGAGCTGCTGCAGGTCACAGGTAACACACCTGGTCTGACCTGTTAGTTCAACTCTCAAAATCTGCCATGAAAGCGGGGCGACTATACTAAAAGCAGGCATGCTAAAAAAAATAAAAATAAAGAAATGAATAAATAAATAACAGACAGCACATGGAATCCAAACAATAAAATCAAAAGTACAGCACGGAGTAAATCAGGTGAGTAAAGAGCCGCCAGGAATCCCAAGGTCACAGTGCGCGTCTGTTGGATGAGAATCACAACGAGACGTTTTCATCATAAATCAGAACACACTCTTCGAAAACAGCCTACGACAACAAAGTTTCCATAAATGTTTAACAGCTCTCTCACTGAGCAGGGGTGCTCGTCTCGCGGCGCGGGCTCCCGCGGCGGGCCGATAAATCGCCTCCTGTGCCTGTGCGCGCTCCCGTAAAGATAAATGCTTCCCGGCGGAAAAGCAGCCACTTAATGACAACTTTAATAAATCTAGCCGGGCGGGCGCTTGTCTCTTTGTGGTCAGCGAGTCGAGATGAGCCACATAATGAGGTCATAATAGCTGGAGAAACATCTCAGTATTGATGATCCCATTACGGCAACGATTTTTCTGCACAACTTCTAAAACATACATTTTCTACCCTAATCTTAGCTACAAGGGTTTGACCCCACACTGATAATCGCTTGGAAAAATATTGACAATTTTACTACTGGAAGTATTTCTGTTATAATGAATGGTTTATTCACCAAGGTCAGACTTAATTGGTTGCTTATTCTGTGGAAGCTTTTCCGAAGATCTTCGGGTGTGTCGCTGGGACCTTAGAGGGTCCATAACAGCTCAGATGAGGTATAGGGGGAGTTTTGATTCACACGTTGCCCAGAAAGCTGCAAACGTGAACTCTAGTGATCTACAGTGTAGCCTATATGTTACCATATGGCATCCAGACATGTTTAGGTGTCAGGCCTTCCTTCCTTGCTGTTACTGTCATGATGCATGTGTTGCCAGCAGCTTTTCACTGCCTCCTCGCTCTCTCTTTCTCTCCAACCAGCCTTTACCATCTGTTGTAGCTCCCCTTCATTCTGTCTCATCTTTTTCTCCTCATCTTCCTGTGTTTTGTGCACTGTCCACCCTCTCTTAAGCTTTGTCTGTCTTAGTCCAGCCCAGTCCATTGTTCTCTGCTGTTGCCCTCCTCCCTCCATTTCCGCTTTGCTGTTACCCTCTGACCTCACCCCCTTCCTTTCTGCTCACCCCCCCTCCACCACCACCATCACCACCACCCCACACAACCGGGACCCCCAAATCTTCTTGTTCTTCTCTTGACTGCTTTCCCTTTTAAGTTTCTTTTGGAGGGCTAATAACTGTTGCCAGCCAGCTCCACACAAAATCCCAGCATGCTTGCTATTGTGAGATGTACAATGGCATGCTGGCAGTAACAGCCATTAGCAGCAGAGGGGCTGCTAATGGCTATTACGTTTAGTTGTGTTTAGTTGTATTTAGTTGTGTTTAGTCCACATGCAGCTTGGACTGGTGGTCGGATAAGAACTCTAACTTTTCACCCGATCACCATCAAGTTCTTAATTTCCTCTGAGCCTGGCCAGATTGGCTTCTCACTGGTGCTCTTTACTCAACTCTTTTGCACCCCTCCCTTCTTAAAACAACACAAAAGTGGAGGAACTTATTAAAATGTGCAGTCGTTTCCTTAATAATTTACATGAAGGAGGAGGGTGGGCGATACAGGCCACAAACCGACAACAACACACTCTGGTAAAAAGCAGGAGACTTTGATCAGAGCAGCTGGTGGACCTTGTCTTCATACCTGTCACTCAGAAGAGATCACCAAGGAGATGTGCTTCACAAAGCTGGCTGTAACATTTGAAGGGGTGTGGAGCTGGGTGTCCTCAGGGGAACTCAGGTGCCCCTCTCACAAGAAGAGAGTGAGACCACAGAGCTGATCGAATGGAAAGCAAAAGAGCCTCATTATCCTCAGAGCGGTCTCTAGCTGTAGTGGAGAAAATATCAAAGGATGTGGAGCAAATGAAAGTCAAGAAAAACAAATCACTTTGTGTCGTCCTCTGGATTAGTGCCTTATTACTCCCTGCTACTAATGAACGTGCTAAAGAGATCTGACAACAGGAACATGGCATATTGGGGTCAGTTAAGAGAAGAACTTCTGTTGTGCAGAACTGCCAAGGACACAAAGTTTAACTAAACGAAATGAGCCAACGTGCTTTCTTTTTTAACCCAATAAGAATCCCTTTGAGATGATTTAGAGAGTGTTTATATAGCTCCAGTAAAAAATAAATAAATCACACACAGCATGTTCTGTGGATTATCCTGATCAATGAGCACAAAGTTAAGTTCTGGTTTTTACAAACGTCATCTGCCTTTGTACTGAGTCCCTGCTGGGTGGTTCATCACTGTGGTCTAAAAAAACTACAGGATGTATTAAAAAGGGGTGTTATATGGAAGGTTTAGGGTTTCCATTTTTGTGTGTGTTTTGATAAAATGTCTCAACAACTGTTGAAGACGTTGCCACTAGATTTGATGCAGACATGATGCTGCCTCTCAGCATGAATTGTAATAACTATGGCGATCTGTTCTCCTTCATTCATGCAGTGCCATCCATCATGGTGTCAACTTCAAATTCTTCCAGCCTCAGCTGAATTTCATGTTTATGGCTGATTAGGAAACTCTAGCATGTTACCAACCTAAACTAAAAATGATGTGCATGGTAAATAGGCTTGTAGCAGTACATTGTGAGCGTGCTGCCTTTAGCATTTGGACTAAAGGGATGCTGTGCAGAAGGGCAGCCTCACAGGGTTTCTGGACTGCTGTTTGGGTGTAAGATTGGTCATAGCCAGCTTGGTTATCAAAGATCATCTGTATTTATAAAGTAATGCAAATTGTTACCAGTGAACAACACAGGCCTATAACAAAATGTGCTCAGCAGAAAAAATAAAAGATTGCCTTACTTGAATACAGCCAAATGCTGAACAGGACAAAATTGCTCCCATCTGTCACTCAAAGCAGCATGTTTTGTACCAGGATGTGAACATTTTTATGTCTTCATTTTAACACGGGCGTCTATGGGGACTTGAACCTAAAGCGGCCTCCAGTGGTCACTGGAGAAACCTTTGAACACACACTCATTTAGTCAGACAATAGTGAGTGTTTTAATCCTCTTCTGGACAGCAGCATGTGGAGCAGGAATGGTTATCTCCTCAAACTCAAAGGCAACATCCACACTTGTAACAGAATGATGACAGCAGCCTTTTTTGCCCCACACTGCAGACATTTTTGACTTGTCATGGCAGGAAAAACTTAACACCAACAATGGCTCCTATCCTCTCTAGTGAGTGGGTACACATAACAGCAACCCACCTCACCTAAAATGAAATTCAACTATGTATAATTTGAGACATCATTATTCACGTGTGCTTTTGCTGACTGGATGCTTTAGGTCAGCTTATTACACCCCAGCTAAAGTCTGGCATGTTGAATAGATTGTGAACAGCTAAAATAGAATAGGATAGAATAGAATGCCTTTATTGTCATTATACAGAATGTACAATGAGACTGGAGAGGTTTAACTGTGCTGTCAGTGCAGGCAGACAGAAATCCCATGTGGCATGATGGGTTAATGGTAAACAGGTTCAGAAGGAGAAAAAAAATTACTGTAGACAGGGGTAAGGGGGATGTTCATCCTGCAGTAGCCTGGTATCTCTGCAGGCATGGTATGAATACAGGAGGATAGTTTCCGTATACAGTACCAGTCAAAAGTTTGGAGTGTCTCCAAACTTTTGACTGGTACTGTCTACATGTATATTTTGGTTTTTTTCTTTTAAACCTTTATTTTACCAGGTAAAAAATGTTTGAGAACTAGTTCTCATTTACAAACACAACCTGGTATATCCTCTGTTGTCAGTGGACAATAAAGTGAAAGGAATATGAATGCTGTAACGCTAACAGGCATTAAGAGAGACCGAGTGTGTGCCTGTAGATTTACTGCTGCGATGTCCCACTGATGCATCGTGTTTGACGATTATGGATAGCCCAGGGTAATAGCAATGTAATTAGGCCTTTACTGTCGTGTAATTCTCCGTCAAGCACACTGTCGATATCTTGGTTGATGAGGTTGAAAGTGAGATTGGAATCCAGTGACCCGGGCCAGCTGTTGTAATAACAGCACACGCACACACACACACACATGCACACACCCATACACGGTGCTTGTAATGCAGTGTTGATGCTGTGATATTTGCTTTTGTCCCAGTGTTGATCTAAGCTGACATTATGCTGTATGGCCCTGATCGCTGTTTGTCTGAGTGTTACATTTGTCATCTGTGGGAGGGCAAACGAGGGATCAGGAGGAGTGGAAAGCCAAGTGAGGGAGAGCTGGTTTTGGGGTGGGGTGGGGGGACAGAGAGTAGGCGAATGTGGGTGGGATAGTGGCGGTGTATGTGCTCATCTCTTGTGTGTCAGTGGCAGATCTGCTGGTGTGGAAGCAGATCTTTTCCCTCAGTGACTCTATTAATTTACCTCATTTATCTTAACCACCTCCCCCCTCCCCCCAATAAATACTGGAGACCTCAGAATGTGTGTGTATGTGTATGTGTGCACGTAAAAAACCCTACATCTGGATGCGTGTGTGTGTGTGTGTGTGTGTGTGTGCGTGTGTGATGGAATAAAACCACAGCAGCTCCCCTTTCTATTCCCAGAGGACAAATCCGTGGCGGAAAAACTCATTTTCCTGCAAATAGTTTGTCAGCCAAGCTAGGAGGAGTGATAAATTATCACAGACGTTAGGTGAAGGAGGACGACAGGAAGAGGGAAGCCCCCTCTTTCCCTCTCTCTCATCCGAACTCTCTTCCCCCCCCAAACAGCTACTTCCTCAATTTCATCCTATCATTTCTATTTACCTCTGATTTCACCCATCCTGCATCTCAGCTCTGATTACAACAGGATACATGCATTTCATGTGCATTTATATATATATATATATATATATATATATATATATATATATATATATATATATATATATATATATATATATATATACACACACACACACACACACACACACACACTGACTTATGAACACACACACACACATAGGTTTCCAATCCAAGTTGGAACTGGGAAAATGTGGCTGCCCCTACAACTCAAGTGTGACTCCCCATTCCAAATGATAAATTGATGGCCAGAAAAATGGATTTGTTTTCAACTGGTAACACATCAAAGAAATAATAATTCTGTGTGGGGGAGAGTGGCGGGATGATGAATGGGGTGGACAGCTGGATCACAGTAGAGCAATGGAGTGAGTGAAAGAGAGAGGGAGAGAGAGAAGAGAGAAAGAGAGAGAGATGAAGTGGTAGGATGTGAGTAAGAAAGTATAAAATCAATGAGCAAACACAAATAAACAAACAAACAAAAAACTATCAGATTGAAATGGTGCTGTTTTCTAAAAAGCTAACTTTGGACATGACATGAAAAGAGATCATTCTCATTTGACCCAAACAGCATACCCATATATGATTACTGGACATCGCATATCAGGACTGTGCTGCTAACAGCCTTCAGTCTCCTGGGGAGACTGAAGAGAATGGGGGTGCGGGGCTGGGGTGGGGTGGGGTAAGTAAGTAAGTAAGGGGGCTGCTTACTGATATTGATGTTAGTGAGAGAAGGTTTGTCACTCCGTCACAGCTTCGATTCAGCCCGAAAGTGCTGGATGGGAAGGTGGGAAAACCTCTCCCTACCTGACTCTGCAGTGTCAGAACTTTCCAAAAGTTGTCACAAAGATTTAACAAATAAAAAATTAAAACAAACCTTGGGTCACTTTCAGAGCTGCTTTTAATTTTTCGTGGCAGAAATTCAACAAGGTGCTGGAAATATTTCTTAGAGATTTTTGTCCATACTGACATGACAGCATCATTCAGTTGCTGCACATTCATGATGCAAATCTCCTGTTCCACCACATCCCAAAGGTCTCTATGACATGGATTGTTATCCTGCTGGAAGCAGCCATCAGAAGATGGACACACTGTGATCATAAAGGGATGGACAGCAACAATACTCGTGTAGGCTGTGGCATTTAAACAATACACAATTGATACTAAGGGGCCCAAAAGGTGCTGAATTCTGACCCTACCATCCAAATATCACAGCAGAAATTCAATTCAATTCAATTTTATTTATATAGCGCCAAATCACAACAAACAGTCACCTCAAGGCGCTTTGTATTGTGGGTAAAGACCCTACAATAACACAGAGAAAACCCAACAGTCAAAACGACCCCCTATGAGCAAGCACTTGGCGACGGTGGGAAGGAAAAACTCCCTTTTAACAGGAAGAAACCTCCAGCAGAACCAGGCTCAGGGAGGGGCAGTCATCTGCTGCAACCGGTTGGGGCTGCTGCGACCGGTTGGGGCTGAAATCGAGACTTATCAGACCAAGTAGAATTTTTCCAATTTTTTGCTGTCTAAGTTTGGTGAGCCCGGGTGAATTGTAGCCTTGGTTTCCTGTCCTCAGCTGACAGGAGTGGCACCCAGTGCGGTCTTCTGCTGCTGTAGCCCATCTGCCTTAAGCTTGGATACAGTGTGCACTCAGAGATGCTTTTCTGCACACCTTGCTTGTAATGAGTGATCATTTGAGCTACTGTGACCTTCACATCAGCTCAAGGTAGTCTGGCCATTCAAGAAGGTATTTTCACCCAGAGAACTGCCACTCATGAGATATTTTCTGTTTTTTGGGCCATTCTCTGTAAATGCTGAGTATTCTACAGTAATTTCAATACAGGTTGAATCAGAGTGAGTTATGTAAAAGTGTCTGGAGTCTCAACAACTTCAGATTCGTGTTTTTCTCTTAAACGCAGACTCCTTTACAAAAAGCATTTTCTCAGCTTAATTTGATTCTTTTGTAGCAGCAAGGGTTTGAATGAGCTGACACCTACCTGGGAAGTTATTTTTTGTTATGCTCAGAGTCAGCACTGACGGTATCTGCTATTGTGATTCTGCTACATGTTCTCACCTGAGTTTTTGTTTCTACAACCAAGAAAACATTATCTCTGTCTCTCGCTCCCTTTTAACCTGATTACAAGTAATGACACTTTTACAGGGCATACTGAATAATTAGTGATGCCACAGTGATATCAAAAGAAATGACTGAAGAATTTCTTTCACAACTAAATAAAAGGAAAAAGTTTGTGTAATGTTGAGGTGTAACTCCCAAAAACTACAAAATAATTCAGTAAATAAAGCCAAAATGAGCTACAATCACCAAAATGATGTTTCTCCACAACTACATCACTTTTTTTGGGTGACTCAATGTGTGAACAACTAAGATACGCATTGCAAAGACGATTAAACACAGTCTTAATCCTGCAGTAAAATTTGTGCTCCTGATATAAAATATATTGGTCTTACCATTATATCCAGTGAATTGGGGGCTTTGCATTCCCTTTGATCGTTCTTCACACATAGCTTTGTTGTTTTAACTCTTTGACCTCCCACTCTACCACCAACTCAAGGACTTAAGTCTAAATTTTTGCTCACTTTCACATGAAACTACTGAAAACAAAAAAAATCCTGACAAATTAACTGTAAATGTCTGTTTGCTGCAAAAAGCTCGCCACTTTATCTTAAAGGTGACTTTTCTGACTACTGCTGACACATCTGAGCAAAGCTCTAAATGCCACAGATGTCTGCAGGATCAATATGCAAAATGCTAAATCTGCAATCATCAACTAAAGCTATTTCCAAGAAGGCAATATTCATATCTGAGTTATAAATCAACTAACTACATAATAATAAAACAATAAGTAGATGTAGATATCAGCAAGTGGAAAAACAACAGTTTAATAACTAAGAATTGTCTTTATTTTGCTTTCTTGCAGCTCAGCAACGGCGACAGTCTTCTCACTCAGGTAGTCATCTGGCTCAGGTAATAAACATAAGCGCTGAAATGAGATCATCATAATCATCATTTTCTTTATTGCCCCAGATCCCAGCAGAGGACCATCATGAGGAGAGCCAGAAATAACGCAATTACATCCATATATTCTCACAGTTTTCAGGCAGTTATTTGGACTGGCAGTGTTCTCAGTGGATCATTAAATGTATAGATGTGTTCTTCCCACTCGTTTACTCACTTCCCCTCCAGGTTTCTAAAGCTGATCCGGTACAATGTCTATGCCCATTGTCTGTTTTCATCTCGCTTATTTTTTTCCAGCCATATCTTATTTTTATTCTTTTTATCGCCCTCCCTCCACACTCTCTTTCCCTCCCTTCGCAGTGATTGATGGAGTTAGGCAACAGTACACAGAGCAACGTGTGGCCAACAGTCCAAGACAGCCTGCATCAGAGGGAACGAGAGAGGCTGGTGTGGTGAGGAGGAGGAGGAGGAGGAGGAGGAGGAGGGTGGGCGATTAAACGAAAAGAGAGGTGAAAGGGAGGGAAGGAAAGAGGAAGCGAGCAGGGAGTCAGAGAGTGTGTGAGAGAAGGTGAGGGAGGGAGGAAGAGGGAGGGAGAGGAGTGTCTGAGAGAGGAAGAGAGGAAGAGAGAAAGAGAGAGAGAGAGAGAGAGAGAGAGAGAGAGGAGCTCAGCTGAAAGCCACAGACTTAATTCTATGCATCATTAAGCAGTCTCACTCAATGCAACATCCCCTATACATCATCCACGCTCAGTAAACACAACGATGACATTACATTAGCAACTGCAAATGAATTTTCTTTTTAGAAGGAAATTGAGAATACTCTCTTTCTCTCCCTCTTTTTACCCTCTCTGCTGCTCACAAAGCTCAAGTGTAGGACATAAAAATACAGCAAGATATAAACAAAATAAAAAAAAAAACACAAACAATATTTCCCTTTCCCTTCGCTGCCACACACTCTCTCACTTTGTCACACAGAAGAGACTTGAGCACAAATACACACCTCTCCTTAGGCGCTCTTCTGAAATGTTTTTATAATAGGCATTTGGAAAAGACACCTTATTTAAAGATAAGGTATCTTTGAAAATGCTACACAAACCCATTTGTCCTTGCTTTGCCAAATTTAATCAAACACTGGCTGCACCAGCTGTTACTAAATTTAAACTTAGCTATAGCTAAAGCTCATATTCACACTATGGGATCATTTATACATCAGTAATAAACTGGTCAGTTCACTTTAGAGAAAAAAAAAGCACGCAAACGGATTGCCTTGAAAATATTTTTGAGCTGCACAATTTATAACTGAAGCCCATTGGACTGAAAACAGCTGGCATCACAAAGCACAATTTAGCTTCATGTGCACTGCCTTAAAAACATTTCAAGAGAGTGTGTCCAGACTCTTATTTAGTTACAATGTAACTCTAAAACCTTTGAATTCTAAAAGTTTGCAGATTACTTAGAAGTCTGTTGTTTTCTGCCCCAAGCCAAGCATTAGTCTCTGAATGAAGCTGACTGTGTTCTTCGTGGCTCTAAGGTGGTCCAAGTATCAAGCAGCCCAAACAAGAGTCAAAGCACTTGAGGTGGCTTCTTGAGTCCATTCAAAATGCCCTCCTCAATAATGACATCAGAAGACACTGGACAAAGGTGAAGACAATTTAGAGAGATGGGCACAGCTTCATCGGTGACAATCAGCACTCCAACAGATACTTGTGCCCAGGCCTCATCACTGTCAGAAGCCTGCTTAAAAACAAATATAAGCAATATTATAACAGGGAGATGTTGGTAGCCATCCTCAGTTATTATTAAAAATGAATTAATTAGCCAGGCAAATGTTGCGATTTAGTACTATTTTTTTACCAGTTCAGTTGTTATCCATCCAATTGTGTCCAGTAACTGAGGTAGGCTGCATCATTAATTGCTCTATATCTTTCAGTGCTTTCCCACTTCCTCTTTGTGCTGCTAATTAGAAAAATGCTCCCTGGTGTCCCCTTCCCATCTATCCTCCTGATGGAGACCCTGAAGTGCTTTACAAAAAAAAAAATCAAAGAAACAATAGAGGTGTAAACGTTAGTATGCAGTCGCTGTCCATTTTCATGCTGAACTCACGTGTCTATAATATATAATCTGCATTTATTTCTTCATCTAACTCTCGATAAGATAGCTGCAAATCTAAACCAAAATTCCTCACACTCTGTGTGCTCCTTTAATGTGCTGCCATTAAAAACTTACCAGTGGTATAGACGTTGATAGGATGGATCATCACCAGGGAGGCCTCACAGTACAAGGGTGCACACTGCTGTCACATCTGGTTTGTAAAACTGAACAATGAAAAAACAGAGTAGAAGACTAAGAACAACTTCAAAAGCCAAAGTTTGTTAGAGTTTAGGGGTGCACCAATCTGATCTTTGGATCAGACATCAGTCCAATCACTGTGGCTTGTGTACATAGAGCTCTCGTAATAAATCACCAAGGGGTCACTATGTCACCAAGAGCACCTCCCCTGTTGAGCTGGGGCGTGAAAATATTTATTCGTGCAAAGTGGGGAATGATGGAAAAAGTTTGAGAACCACCCACTGTTTTAACACAGGTATTGGATCTGTATCAGCAGGCAAGATATCAGTCATTAGAAATGGAAAAAGCTGATTGGTACGTCCTTAAAATAAATAAACAGATAACCATACATGACAGCGCAGCTAACAGTTACTTGGATAAACAACTTTTAAAATCCACAGGGTTTTTATTACTCACGTTTTACAGCAATGAGGGTTTCTACTTGTATTTATCGGTATTTTAGATTCTTGGATCTGGATCAATACATACAAAATCTGAAAAAAAATGACTACATCTTATTGCATTCCATATTTGACAAGGATATGGAAATTAAACTCTTAAGTCAGACACCTACAGATGCAGCCATGCAGATGTAAGCATAAAATTATATTTCAAATCAGGATCCAAACCTTAAGATCAAATGCATCCTTTATTTAATCAGCTTAAGTGTTTACAGTAACAAATTTCATTTAGAGCCAACTCTGCAGCAGTTTTCCTGCCGTAAACACCTGGAGTACCAAACAGCATTCACTGTGTCAACTTCAGCAAAGCTACAGTTCAAATTTGTGGACTTTTCACTTTCTTTTGGAACAGTTAAAGTAAGTTTTCTGCCACTGAAGGGAAAGTAGTAAGGATAGCATTCTCTTTACCGCAAACACATTCAACCAGTACAATTTTATCATTAACAGTCGTTAGCGTTAGCAAGCTAACTTTAATAAACAATGTCAGCTGCAGTGAGAAACAAAATTATTACTTGTTTTAAAACTTACCTTACTGGTCCATTAAAGGAAAATGTCGCTCCACAATTTAGTCAAAATCCAATCACTCTGTATCTTTGAGGTCAGGATCTTAACACTGACTGCAACAGGGTTTTTGCCGAAAGTTGGCTACTGCGCATGCTCAAACTCAATCCTGTGTTTTTCAGCAGAGTAGGTTGATTTTAGTGTACTGCTTCCTCCTACTGGTGGAACAATGTTATTGTTTTCTTTGTTAGTGGACTGTTCAGTTACTGCCACTCTAAAAAAAAATGAGTCAGCTGTTCACCACGCATTTAGCTGTGACTTAATAACAGCCAGTAAAATGCATATATTCTACATAACAAAAGTCATAAAAGTAAAGTGTAAGCTATTAGTCTATAATGAGATTAGCAGTATCTTTGTATTTAGTCAGTATCAGTTAAGTGACAGATATAACTCTTATCTAAATGCCAAAAGTGTAAACTTGATTAAAATATGACAGTCTTACGCAAAAGTTAGGCAAAAGCATTTTAGCCTAAGTGGCCAAATAATGGCAGTTAGATCATTGTTAGCCTAGCCACATAACTGTGAATACCGCTAACACCATCCAGCCATCCATCCTTTTTCTTCTGCTTATCCGGGGCATTAGAAAAAGCTGTATGAACACAAATCAATAATTTCTTCATGGAAAATGATGAATCTTTATAAGATTCCAATCTGGATATAGAGAAAATCATCAAACTGCCCTCACCAAAGTAGTGAGTAATCTCAGACTAACTTACAATGCTAATAAGGTTACAGTAATTTATTTTTTTTTAACTTAAGCATGGTCTTCGACATGATAGATAATAAAATCCTTATTTACCTTCTAGAGAAATGGGTTGATCACATATATATAACAGAAAAGTTTTTATCACCTGTTCAGGTCAGGTATCAACCACTCATGACTTTTCCTGTGGAGTTCCACAGGGCATCTGTCTGGGTCCTTTAGTTTTCTCCTCATACATGCTGTCACTTGGCAACCTTATAAAACATATGTTGCACAGATGATAGACAGTTTCTGAAGAGCCAGAGGACAATGATGTGTTGAATTCTCTAGCACTGTGTCTAACTGACATTAACAAATGGATGACTACAGTCTTTTTAAAACTTAATGAAGACAAAATCAAACATGACCTGTTTGCTCATAAGTTGGGGGCATTAGCTGACAGAATAAAACCAAAAGTTAAAAGTTATTTTAGATTCTGATTTGCGCTTTAATCCCCCATTGATTTTATCACAAAGACATGTCAGGGATATTGCCAAGACTCTTCCCGACTTGCCATGACTCTGCAGTGCTGTTTTTTCTGGACTTCCCAAAAAGATTATCAGCAGGCTGCGGCTCATCCAGAACTCTGCTGCCAGGTTATTTACTAACACAAATACCTGAGAACACTTCACTCCAGTTTTAGCAGAGCTACTCTGGCTTCCATTATCCTACTTAATTTATTTTAAAATACTTTTACGTGTATATAAAACTGTTAATGGTCTTGGACCTTCTTATATTTTTTAAAGTCTGTCACTCTGTGTCCTGATTTGCTCTCTTAAATCTGACAGTGATAAACTGTTAGATATCCAGTACTCCTCATTTCAGAAAAATCGGGGATGCAGCTTTCTCTGCAACTCTGGAACAGCCTACCTGAAAATATTAGGCAGGCAAACTCTATAGATAATTTCTATATACTCTTAAAAGCGCTCCTTTTAATCTGACATCTAACTAGTGCTTCCACTTAATATTACCACTGTACAGCTGTACCTGTTGCATTCAGCCACATTTAATAATCTAACAAATAAAAACAATATGCATATCTTAGTTCTAATATTGTTTATTTTTTCATATTTCTCTGTTTGCATTTCACAGGATTTTATATAATTTTTACCTATGGATTATTTGTATGTTTCTGTGTGTGGGTGTATGTGTGTGTATGTAGTTCTCATGGGTGGCTTATTTGTTTGTCCAGTAATCATACCCAGATCTTAGTTAATGCTGGCATTCATTTTATTGAAAGAGTATTATCTTACAAAAATGTGGGTGTTTGGCTGGATGACAGACTTTCCTTTAGAGTGCATATTGAGCACTTAGTGAAAAAGCTAAAGGTTAGATTGGATTTTTACTACTGAAATGTAGCTTGTTTTAATTTATCAGTTAGGAAGAAGCATGCACTGGCTACATTCTTAAATGTTCTTGATTATGATGACATTATCTATATAAATGCTGCCTCCTCTTCACTTCATTGTTTAGACTCAGTTTATAATAGTTCTCTATGTTTCACATCAAATTCATTGTCCAGTACACATCACTGTGTACTTTATATTTCTTGGCCTTCATCAAGTTTAAGGAGACAACTGCACTGGTATATTTGGAAGAGCCTTCAGAGCACATTAAAGTTGAATGCTTCTGTCTCTCTGGGAGAGTTTAGAGCTCGCCTAGAGATTTCTGTAACTGAAGAGAGTCTCTTAAGTCAAAGCCATAGATCATCCTATTCATAATCTGGACCTTGTATTTTATTACTTTGGCTCTACTTGTTTAATTCTGTGTATGTGTTTTATTGTTATATTTGATTTTAACTTGTAACATTGTAATGGTGTGCCTTCTTGGCCAGGTCTCCCTTTAAAAAAAGAGACATTAATCTCAAGGGACTTCCTGGTTCAATAAAGGTAAAATTAAAAAAATAAAATAAAAACAAAAATAAATGTCTGTTTTAACATGTGAGCAACCTCAATTCCTAATATGTTTTTAAGCTCTTTGAAGCTCTATATGTGATATTGGGCTATACAAATAAAAAAAAATTAAATTGAAATTTCTTAGCAACATAGTTACATTTCATATTACTTTTTATACAAATGCAGACACTTCAAAAGTTTTAATCACTTCATGAAACTAGCTAGTAGCTAAGAAATTAGAGGCACTGACAATTATGAGCAGACATACACAGACACGCACACATTTTAGTTTAATGTCTAAGAACACGCGAGTAACATAAATTATCAAGCAATTCAAATGAATAATTATGTTTTTATTGCACAGATTATGGCTTTTCCCCTAAACTAGCCTGACTATGAGGCCTGGGAAATCTATTAAGGTGATGCCATATATCATCCCATCCACTGTGGCGTGTATACAGATCGGCCGGCTCATTTGAGAAATATTGAATCGGTTACAGTAAAGTAAGCCCCTGGATTGAGTCAAATGTAAAAATCCAGGCATGTGTGAGGAGCTGTCAGCGTGTGCTGTAATGACGGATGGAGTCGGGTCTCCCTTTCAGCAGGAGGTGATAAAAAGTCAAATTATGAGCACCGGGGAGGGACAAGACAGCGTGGGGGAGCAGCGACACAGAGAGAAAATTGGACCAGATCCGTTAAATGATAAGGGCAATCAGTTAATCAGGGGAGGATGAGGGAAAGTGTTATTTCCTCCCAGTGCAAGGGCCAGCAAGGGGTCAAGAGTATAACCTTTGACCCCAAACTACCGGCGAGAAAGAGGCCGGTCAGTAGGTTATTGATTCACACTCTTCAGTTTACCCATGTTGTTATTTACTGGACATGACTGGTTTCCAGTGATTTGCTATGAAAGGAAGTTAAAAAAAACCCTAAAGATTTGTTTGCCTGATTATTACAGGAGAGTGAAGGAAAAGCAAAGAGCTTTAAACTCCTGGGATCATGCACGTTCACCTTCATTTTCTTTTGTTTTTGTTGCCACTCTATTGCTGGGATTGTTAACCCCCAAGCAGTATTTCTAGTAGAAAGCACCAGGGCCCAGAAAAGCATAACCCGGAGCAGGAACACAGCAAAAAAAAAAATTTGATAGCACCCACAGTATTACTATACAACCTCTTAGTTCATCCTGACACAATCTCTCCCTCTCTGCTTTCTGTCTCAGGTGCATCAAACAGAGGCCCGGACCCCCTCCCAGGCTGACCCCCAAGCTGACCCTCTTCCAAGCTTTGAAACTGACCCGCTCTGAGGTGTGAACTTCTGTCCCCCGGCTGATAGAGACTCCCGATTTTTATAGGCCTCATCCCTCGCTGTTTATGACTCTGCAGTTTGATTATAGCAAAGGGAGACTCGGAGAGGTAGGAGCCCTGCAGAGGCACACACACATCAAAGGAGCTATGAGAGGAATGTGGGCATTTGTTGTTTGCTTTATCATCCAGTACCAGCACTTATCAGTTTAATCATAAAGGATTAGCCTGGGAATGAGGCAGGATGGACACTGCGCTGGCCAAACAAACTATTCCCGACACTGTAATTGCTACTAGAGGGATGTGCCAGATTCATTGTGGTGATAGCCACTTGCATGGGAGTTTTATTTGTAGAGAAAAAAAGACTATAAGCAGCTACAATTTACTTTAAAATTAAATCCTGGGAAAGGATGGAGTGTTGCTATCAGAGTAAAGACTCGCCCGAGTGACCAGTCTGCATGAGTTTATTCCTTTTTTATTGAGCTGAATAGAGATGGGAAACAGATGCGACAAGATGTTTTCTTGTAGAATATTATTTATGTATTTAACATATTAAGATACATTAATAATATATACATGATAAAGAATGGTTGAGATTGGACACCAGATAAATATCTCTCTCAGGGAATTTATTAATTGTATGGCAGTTCATTTGTTTGTATTTGCCTGCAATGGTGGAAAATTCAAAGACAGAAAGGTAAGGAAATGAAACCAGATACTCACCTCTTTGCTACAGACTCATTGTGGTACACAACCAGTGCATAGATTACCTGTTTTTCAATGTCACAGTAATAGAAAGTGGAGAAATGTTTATGACTGGTTCACCAAAGGCCCAAAAAAGCAATCCTTTGTGGTAACTCTATTGACTTACTGAACCACTCAAGGTTATCACTGTATAGCAATGTAGTCGTGTTAGAGGACTCCCAGGATGGAGATAAAAATAAATCCGAATGGTTTAAATAAGTTCAGAGGAAGTCATGTTCTAAATGTCCCTCCCTTGTGTAGATCCAAAATCTTTATGTTTTTAAAAAAAAAAGAAAGTATGATTTGTCAGATATACAACAGTTTAATTAAGTCACAGGAGCTCTCTCCCCTTGTTTCACAGGCCCTGTAAGTGAGTAAGACCCTCTGCCCTTCATTTCCCCTGTGTGGGAGGCTGGTGTGCTGGATTGAAAAGCTGGGAAAGTCCTGTGATTTATGGCCTTTTGCAGGCCTGACTGCCTCTCACCTCACTGATGATAGAGCCGGAGGTAACGAAGACTGGTTGCGCCAATCCAATCACCTATTCGCTAAATCCTGTTTTATTAATTTGGGATTTAAAGCCAACTCGCGGCCTTTGCCATCTGATTCTGAGGTGATTTGTAGATAAAATGAGAAGGAGTTGTCAGATTCCTTGTACGTATAATTGGGTATATGTTTTACAGAGTGAGTGAAAAAAAAGTTAATGATTGAACAATCCAGAAAGAAAAAGGTCTTTTATCATTGAACATGGTAGACTTTAAACTTGTTTTTCTGTCATTTGCTTTTAGTGTTGAATGCATTTATGCCACCAAACTCAAAGCAACTTTAAATAAGAATATACAGCACTGTGTAAAAGCCTTCAGCCACCCCTAATTTCTTCATATTGTTTGAGGAAAATAGGAAATATGCAGCAATTTATTGAAACGTGCAAACATAAATGGCCTGAACTCATAGTCAGCTTTCTTGTAATTTCTTTAAGTAGTCTTCAGGAATAGTTCTCCGGGCTTCTTGGAGGACATTCAGAGCTCTTCTTTGGATGTTGGCTGCCTTTTGTTCCGTTCTCTGTCGAGATGATCCCACACTGCTTCGGTAATTTTGAGGTCTGGGCTCTGGAGAGGCCAATCCATGGCTAATAGTGTTCCATTTGTGTGATTCTAGCCATGTTTTTGCTGCATTGGCAGTGTGTTTGGGATCACTGTAATGCTGAAAAATGAAGCTGATGCCAATCAGATACTTTCCAGATGGTATTACATGGTGGACTGAAATCTGATGGTACTTTTCTGCTTTCAATTTTGAGAAGATCCCCAACACCAGTGGCTGAAATGCAGCCCCAAACCATGACAGAGCCTCCACTGTGTTTTACAGATGGATGCAAACACTCACTGTTGTACCTCTCTGCTGACCTCCTCAGTATATACTGACAATTTATTTCTCAGGTCCTGTTTCAGGTCTTTGCAAAGTTGTTATGTTTAGATACAACACTAATTCACCCTTTTAGTTAGGCAATTTTATGCCTGAATGATTCATAGGTCTTCAAACCAGTTCTGTGAACATGGTCAGGTGCAAGGACTGGACTAAGAATGAAAAAGAAGCCAATGTCCAAATAAAAACTTTGAAAGACTTTCAGAAAATCTGTAGTGCTAATGCTCAAGATTCCTTTAAAAATTACCATAAAGTCTGGCTACTTGGAAGCAATAAAATAAAAGAATTAGACTTTTTAACAGCACTCTAGGTTTTCCCACCCAGATCTACCATGGTTTAATGTTTACCTTGTGTCTTCTAGCCTAAGTGCCCCACACTGCTGCATCGACAAAATTCATACATACTGTATAGCAGAAAATACACAGGGCATGAGACCAAATCATTATGAGGTCCATTTTGAAGGTTCTGCACTTGTTTCAGTCCCCATCTGACGACCAAGCAGCTTTGGCATATTAAAATCAGCCAACCCTGTATATGTTGAGGGACACACAAGTGCACACACACAACAGCAGCAGGGCAGTAACTCAAGGCCAAAGGAGGAGGTTTATTTTTATCATGGGCAAAGGTGCCAAATCATGTTGGGTATGAAGGGGGCTATATAAATGCAAATTGTATTGGAGAGAGCTATTAGTCCTAGAAAAGGTTTGTATGTAAATGCCCTATAGGACCACAGTGGAGCACTCATCCAGTTCAGATTAGTGGAGTTTGTGGCAAATGTGCTGCAGAAGACAAAAAAGGAAAAATAGACAGAAAATGCAATTGCCTTGTGGTAAATCATGGTGAACAAGGTGAGAAGTTGAGTAATTGAATGGCCAAGGTGTTTCTGTACGGTTTATTGCGTATGCAAGAGAGATGTGTTGAGGTCTGTTTCCTGTGTGCAGACACAGGTGTTCATGTTTTACTGTCATTTTGTTTATGAGATCCCGTACCTGAGCACAGCAGCGCTGTGACAAATCAGAGCATTAGAAAGCACACTTTGAGGCTGTACAACACTGCATGAAGAAAAAAGATTATAAAGGGAACAAATCAAACATGGCACAGGATGCAACATCATTGGCCAAGGCCGTGGGAGGTAGGGGTGTTGGGGTGCAGCAGCCAACCCTGTCGCAAAAAGGCAGCTGTTGCAGCATCCCCTGCATGATTTATAAAGTTGTAATAAATGAGTAAAAATACAGAATAATGATTTGTTTTTTTCTGTCATAGAAGTACAAAAACATTTTTGTTAAAACTCTTGGAACTGCCCGTTGGCCTCATCAGAGTAATCGTTCTCCAGCTTGCAATTAAAAACAGTGTTACGTTCCACCATGATGCAAAACAAAACTCGCACACAGATCCCTAATGAATGCCATCGCAGGCATTTTGAACACTCTGAACAATCTCCTCAGTGCCCCTCATGAGCAAATTTATTGCCTAAACCTCTGGGCGCCAAGTCACAATTGGAGTATTATATCCGTGCACCCAGGTGAAAGGTTCCCTTTGGCCTATTGTGAGTTGCCACCAAGCAGTTTAACTTAATCATTAAGCGGTAATTTCACATTACTACCTTTACTGCAAGAGGGTACATAACTGTGTTGTATGCTGTGCAAATTTGACCTTTGGGATGGGTAAAATGTGCATATTTGGATAGGTTTTAGTCAGCTGTGAGCAAACAGGCTTATGGTATTTCTTGACCACTTAAAGAGTCTTAAAGACCTCGTAGTTGCAAGACTGGCATACCTTTTAATGGTTTCGGAATTAATTTGCTCACGTATGTGTGCGCCTCACGTGTCACAGGGCAGAGGTTTAATTATTGTGGTGTCTGCGTGAAAATGTGTATAATCGGGTATACTTTTGTTGGATGTGTTCAGTTAAGTTTTGGCTGTTTATTCTTGTCTTATTAGTTCTGTTAGAACATGGCAAGATGAATGAAATGTTAACTAAAAACTTTATACCTTGTATACCTTACAGCTTATTTTAGCCCTGCACCCCACCCACCCACCCACCTAACACATACACACACACACACACTGCACCCCCAACTTCAAGGCCCTTCCCATGGCTTTGTCATTGACAGAAAAAGGGATGCAATAATTTGGCATTAGACTGCAATAGACAACACAGCACCATATCGCCCTCTAGCTCTGACTGAAGAGACTTACAGCCTCACAAAACCTAGAGTGTCTTCATGAATCCACCACACGAAACATTGAATGCTTTCTTTAAAAAAAACAAACATTGTTCACAAAACACTGGATTAACACAATTTAATTACAAAAAATGTGCACAGTTTAAATAAAAGTCTATTTACAGTATATACATTTCAAGATATGTAATATAGGGTTAGGTTAGCAAGTGCTGGATAGCTGTGTTGAAAGTGACTTATTATTTTGATGCCACATAAGGACAAAAAGACAAAAGTATC
Source organism: Pterophyllum scalare (assembly GCA_024447675.2). Classification (NCBI taxonomy): domain Eukaryota; kingdom Metazoa; phylum Chordata; class Actinopteri; order Cichliformes; family Cichlidae; genus Pterophyllum; species Pterophyllum scalare. Next base: position 109,181 of record JAMQGT020013036.1, on the reverse strand, counting down.
TTTAAAAAAATACCACATTATTTTGCCTCCTTGTCCTGGACATTCAAAGTGGAAGGTGCAAATGGAATTTTTCACGGCTTCTTCCGAAACTTTATATTTCTGCAAACCCAGGTCATCCCATCCTGGAAATAAATAAACAAATAAGATTATATATAATCTGATAAGGAAAAGTAGAGAGGTGAAACTGATGTGGACCTAGAAAGCATTCAAAAGCTATCTCCAACAAGTACTGCATGATTTGATGCTGTTTGATCATATTCTCCGGGCACCTGTGGTAATTTATTTCTGCATTTAAGATCATAACTTACAAGGACTCAGCATCTGTGCTACTGATTACTATTAGCCACTAAAATGATGTACTTTTCCAGTCTTGCTGACCATCCTAAGTACTTCAGGCTACAAGCCATATTTTTAAACATACATTCATACAGCACTTTATTCTATACACTTCAAGCACTTTATCTACCTCACATATTATAGCTGGGCAATTCAGAAAACACTTAACCTAACACGCATGTGTTAGGTGTGACAAACACAAGAGGAAGCCCATGCAGGGCATACAAACTCCACACGGAACCACTCCACCACCACCCCACCCGATTAGATATGAAATCAAGGTGAAGCACTGATGTGCAATGTGCAGACTGGCAGTAGCAAACTGTTTTAATGCATGTGATGGTGACAAAGCAGCTAAGCTTCTTTAGTCTTTAGAAAGATGACATCATTGGTCCAAGCAGATCGGAAATCTTATACAAGCGTGTGCTGCATAACAGTAATTTAAAAAATCTTGAAAAATCAGCTTCTGTTTCTTCTTTTCCCACTCTTGGGTTTGGGTTTTACTTGAATCCAGTACACTCTCTGGATTCCTTCATTAGCTGATGCAGAGCGCCTCCAAATGACAGTGGAGAGGAGTGTTATCCATCATGGATAATCCAGTCCACCCTCAGCAGCGGAACATATTCTCAAACATCTTTTTCAGCTCCACTGCCACAAAACAGCACAGATATAGGAATTTTTTTCTACCTCATGCCTGGATTCATTTGTTAGATTTTGCTTATCAAGCTCCTTATTATTATATTTAGACTTCTATTCATTGAGCTCTTTTATTTTATTCCAAATTTTTAATTTAATTGTCCTCCTTTTGTGTAATTTTGAGTTATTCATTTTATTGAGCCATTCTGTTTATTTAAGCTATTTTGTTCTAGATTGTGTTTAAAGATTTAGGCTACTATAAAACTGTAATTTCCCAAAGTCTGGGATAACTCGTCTTAACCTAATTTACTTATACAAATCTAGAATACCCCTAGCCTGTTTTTTAAGATCAGTACAAGTAAAAAATGAGCAAATATTTGCCAAGAAGCTGTCACTATGTTACTTTTAATGTGACAAACTGTGCATGACAAACAGGAAATCCTCTTCCAGATGTCATCACGGTGTAAATCTGAGGAAAGCAGTCAATCCCAGTATTCTCCGAGTTTTGAAACTGCCTGCAGCTACCCTCGCTGTGTGTGCGTGCTGCGTTTGTAGACTTCACGTGCCGTATTTACCTGAATTCCCTCCGCGGTGAGCGCTGAGCAAGCCTGCACCTGCCACATACGATCCCGGATTGTGTGCAGATGGAGACTTTCTGCCAGCTCTGATGCTGGAGCGGCTGTCATCAGGTCCTGCTTGTTGGCAAAGATTAGCAGCGGCACGGCGGCAAGCTTTTCCTCCTCAAGCAATTCAGCTAGCTCCTGTAAACACGGCGCAATCACTAACACTTGTTATAATGGTGTTTGACAACAGCAAAACACTGAGACATGTTGAAAATTGATGCAGCATCATTCTAATCACCCATGATCAGCTTTTAATTCCAACAGCTGCTGAATTAGCGGCCCCATAATGAAAATATGTTCTAACCTTCAAAGCGTTTGTATATCAAAATATGACTATTGCACCTCTTTAAAATGCAAATTTACATATAGAGCTCACCAGACTTGTCTCTTCAAATCGTTTCCTATCTGAGCTGTCAATCACATAGATCTGCAAACAATAACAAATAATGACAATTAACAAACTGATCAGAACATGAAAATAAAATATGATATTATGAGTATGTACGTACCAGCACATCTGTGTTCTCAAAATAATTCCTCCAGTAAGGTCGGATCTTGCGCTGACCTCCAATGTCCCAAACATTCAGCTTGAAGCCAGAAGACTGCACACTCTTGATATTAAAGCCCTTAAGAAAGGTATTGCAGATCCTTAACATTTGCAGCAAGTGAATTCAGAGGCTCTAAAAATGACATGGGTCTGCATGTGAGAGAGTGTACATATTTGTACTTGTGTGGGGGTGATGTGGCTGACATCTTCGGCTGCCAGCTGTTTTAGCAGAGTGGTCTTGCCGGCATTGTCCAATCCTAACAGCAGTAAGCGCACCTCCTGGTCTGGAGACTGCTTTAGCCGCCGAAGAATGGACAACAGGCCCTGCAGGTGGAGCAGAGCACATATTAGAGGTGATTAGTCTTAAGGGGACAGCAGCTTATGAGATGTCATAACACTGGGTACCAGCAAGCATTTTCTTGTTTTTCCCAGAGTCATGACCTAAGTTTTATCAGATAAATCCTGAATAAGCTGCTGGGCCCCACCATTTTTTTTTTTTTTTTTAGCATGCAACAGTTATAATACACCAGCCTGCTGGCAGAGACTGTCAGAGTATCCACAGGATGTTACATACTCAGAACATGGCTAGAATCATTTAGAGTGTGGGGATTTAGCTGCAGTGACCTATAAATGTACCAGTCCAAAAGCTGTCTTTAGCCAGCTGAGGTTAGTGAGTGGCTTCTGTCCAGAGGAGGGAAGGAAAGGCTTTGGCTCATGCTATTTATCTTGCTGAACATACTGTTAAGGTCACAGCGTTCACTGCACTGCACCTGCAATACCTAACTGTACAAAATTAGCTGCCAAGAGACAAAGAAATTTAAATAGCACCTTTAAAAAGAACTATACTACCATACTTTTCCTGTTTTTTAATAGTATGTTTATTTTATTTTTGTTTTCCTAAATTTCGCTCTCCGTCTCCCTTACATGTGCTTTACCTCCACTAAAAAGCCCTCTTTAGCTCCCATTTTGAACCACATAAAGAAATCTCAGCAAAGGTCTCGCTAAGTGCATTAAGCTCTTTGCCCTACAATATAAAGTACCTTAAGATCACTGTTATTCTGCATTGGCGCTACACAAGTAAAATGAACTGAGTTGAAAACTAAACTGTCCAAAAAAAACCTCAAAACAAACAAAAACATTTGAGTCGCGCCAGCCACTGAAAATTCAATTTCAGGCATAACATGGCAATTTTAGTTACCAATATTACCCTCAATATTAAACTAAAGATGGCACGACACATCTTTTTTTGTCGTCAAGCTAACCAGCTTGTAGCCAACAGTTTCCAGCAGCACACTCATCTAGAAACAACAATTATCTAATCATGAAATAAAGAATATAAAATAAACTCCTCCTTCCCCCCTACACAAACCAAATCCGCCGTGAATCTTTATAACTCACCATGTTTTCCTCGGGTGGTTTTGTGGCCCTCGCTCAGGCTCAGAGTGGATTAACATCCTTTCTGGCAGTACGTGCTTCTTGGCCTCTCGGCCAAGCCGTAAAGTTCTGTTGCCAGGGAAACGGTGACGTCAGCGTAAACAACGTGAGGGGGGCCTGCAGAGCGACCATGGGGCGCGAGATGTTTAAAAAAAAAAAAGGTTAAAAAATAAACTATTTTTCTCCAAAATACATAGTTTAATAATTTTTCAGTTGTTCTTCACTTCAGTGCTGATTCTGACTGGAGTGTTCATAAACTACTAAAATTATTTATATTTTATCATTTTGTGGCAGTTTCAAAGCTACAGAGTGGAAGCTCATAATGCATAAATTAAAGGATTATAAGTATATCATAACAGATACACAGAGAAAAATAGGGAGGAGTGAGAGTTACATATACATCAGATAAAGACATTACTGTTTTTTTTTTTTTTTTTTTACAAATATCAATGGTTTTAAAGCCTTCTTCTTGCTTCTTGCTTTTCTCACAAAAACAGGGACGTGTGGCTTCCTTTTTGAGAACTTATACTTTACCTCATGAAACTGATATGGAAAAAACTCAATACTACCAAATAAGACTTTTTTGTTTTGTTTTGTTTTTTGTTACAGATGAAACTAGCAGTGTCTTTCCATAACAGCCGTGTAAAAGTACAGGACTAAAATAAATGGGATCAAGTCTCTATTATAATCACTATTGCATTTTGTAGGAAGATTTTTACAGAATCAAATCTATTAATTAATTAAAACTGAAATCTCCTTCACTTTGGAAAACAAAATTAAGTCAGTGTCCTAAACAAAGTCACCATCAGTATTTTATGGGAGGTAGTCCTAAGAAATTAATTGGTGCAAATTAAAATCACTTTACGGTATTTCCCTGTCCTTTTTAATTACTTCTTTGTTTTACACTTTTGAAGTGAAATTATTATTTTTTTAGCTTCAAGTGTTGCTTGAGGGGAAAAAAGTTAAAATCCCACTGTTTAAAATTGATAAACGGTTAATGGGGAGAAGTGCTGCTCCCAGCGATATTATCTTGTGACTAAAGAGTACTCATAAAAATAATTTAGAGCAACAAAACTGTACTGTTTGCTTGCAAGAGGTCATTTTCCGCTGTGAACTCGGAGCCCGCAGTCTGTGCAGTCATATGCTTTTTCTCGTACCGTGACGGGCTTTTTTCGCACACGCAGCGCCCTCTGCTGGTCAGCCGTGCGCACAGCGTCGCCTCGGTACCGCTGCTGTGTCTCCGTTGGGGAGCAACAAAAACATGTTTGAGTGCAGGAGGCTGAACCGTTACTAGCTACGGCCGCCTGCTGCCACCGCAATAAGTCGTCGATTTGACGGGCTGCTCGTATGATTCCCGTCGTGTCAACGGCCGACAACCCAGAAAGATGCCCACAGAAAGCACTGGGATCCATTGTTGGTCTTCTTTGCACCGGGACCTATCTGGCGCAGGTAAGCCGCCGCTCGAGCTCGTGGGGATCGGTGGATGCTTCCAGGCGAGGCCGCTGCTCGTGGGCTGGGTGGAAGGCCTTCTTCCGTCGGTCCTCTTTGTCTCCTCCACAAAGGAAACTGGGCACGGCTCGCTACTGTATACTGGGGATGACGTCAGTTAGCAAAAGTTTTCAATAATATTTCGACAGTAAATTTGGTTTCAGGGTTTCGAGGAGCTGGAGGAGCTTCTTAGAGGTGTTTTATTGTATCTGTTTCACAATTTGAGTCGAGGGTGGCGAGATTAACGTTAGCCGCTGCTAACTGATACCCGGCAAATGGACGTATTTATTCATAGTTGTTGATTTAGCAGCATAGACGGGGCAGCCAGCCACCCGCAGTAGTTTGAGCTCGGCTTCCCTTACAGAGTCCATCCATCCATCCATCTTCTACCGCTTGTCCAATTCAGGCTTGCTATTCTAAATTTCGACAACGATAACTCGGTTAAGCTTCTAAGTAGTTTATAATGAATATAAGCGAAAGAGAATGATGGACATTTATTAACAAATAAATTTCGGCCCAGTATATGATATCCCAATGTTATTATTTTATTACTGTTTGCCCTTGAAAATAAAAATGAAATGGGACATAGCCAATCAGCCCTTCCCTGAGGGGGATTTTATTTCCTTGTGTTTTGTGTGTTGTTTTGATGCGCATTGCTTTTGTAAATCTTTCAAACTTGTCTTGTTTCTTCACGATTTGGTGTTTTTTCTTTATGGTATTAGCTTTTCTTTTTTTCCCCCCTTATTGTGTATGTTTTGGATTTATTTGGATGTTGCACTTAGTGACTTTAAGGAAAGTGCCAAATAATGTATATTGTTATTATTTTGTTATTACCACTGTATCTGCTGCCCTTACCATGGCATTCAGAATAAAATGTGTGTGTGGGGGGGGGTATTTAAGTGGAGTGCATGTTAACTGTCTAAATATAGGTGACACTCAGGACAGAAAATTGGCACAGAAATGTGACTATGAGTCAGGTTAAACAGGTCCTTGAGATAGGTTAGTCCTTCAGGAGTTTGCTGTGTATTTTCTTGTTAACCTGTGTAATTGCATCTTGACTCAGGCATTCACTTTGTTTACCTTTGTGTGTGTTTAAGGGAAAGGAGTTCTGTTTTGGGGTAAACAATGAGCAGTACCGATGTGAGATGGGGTACTGCTGCGGTGAGACAGAGTGCTGCACTTACTACTATGAACTCTGGTGTAAGTACAGTTGCCTTTTTATTATTATTTTTCCCTCAAGCCTTCACCCAGATACATAAACTGTGTGTTTGTGTGCATTAATATCTCTTGTCTTCTAACTTTTTTTTTTTGTTCATTTAGTTCTTTAGACTCTGGTTAACTTTTCAAGTTAGCTTGACTTTCACTTTTAAATGTAGTTCTTTGTTGAATTATGAAAATGCACCTATGTGAACGACGAAGTAAAAATGTTGTCCTGGTTTATTTTAAGGGCAAGAAAATGATGTTTTATGTTAATGGATGCATTAGTTCTGCTTGATATCGCTTAACTATGACATTGTTGAGAATCAGGCAGTTTGTGAGATCAATTATCTATAGTGATGATGATGATGATGAAGATTGCATTAGACATCTTTATACTGCAGGAACTTGGCACATCTTGTGGGGTGTGCTGCAGCTTTGTGCATGTTCTGCCAGCAGGAACCACACATGTAGGATCTCTTTCAGGTCCATTTTCAGGGAAACTTAAGTACTCACATTTGGTAGGTCCCTCTGAGCATGCCCTAGAAACATCTAGAGCTCAGTGCTAACTGCTTAAACTCAGAGAACACAGCTGCCCTCTTGATTTTCTTTTCTCTTTTTCTCTCTGTTTTTTCTCAGACACCACCATCAACAATGACAAATTTTCCACAATGTAATTGAAGCTGTTGCAAAATTATTACGCCACCTCTTAAGGCCCACACTGCAGCAAAGACAGACAGGCTGATAAGGGAGCTATTCCTGTAAATGTTCTTGTCACGTGTGTGTGCCTCATTTTTCCTTGTTGAATGAATGACTTTTGAATTTGTCCTCTCTCGTAGGGTTCTGGTTAGTATGGACCTTGATCATCATGCTGAGTTGCTGCTGTGCTTATAGGCACCGGAGGGTTAAAATGCGTCTTCAGCAGGAGCAGCGCCAGCGTGAGATCAGCCTCATGGCCTACCAAGGAGCCTCCAGCTCTTTTATTTCGCCTCCACCTCTCAATTTAAGTGGGTAGTTTTTCTATTGCTCTTCAAAAGTTAACAGTTTTCATCGTGGTGCTGATCACAGTCCCCAAGTTTTCTACTGCTTTGCAATCCAATTTTTTTTTTTCTTTTTAATCATACAACATTATGTGCAAGTGCAGTGTTTTCTGAAGACCTGTGACTGGTGTTAATTGCCTACTTTGAGATTGATGTCTACATGCTGAATACAGATTAGGAGCTACAAATAGGATTGAAATGGTGTAAACATAAAGGCCTAGCTCATCTCTTCTGGAGCAGCTTTCTGTAGCACCTCCTTTGGCATCCATGTGTTCTCTCGGACCTGCTGAAAGATTTAGTTTCAGCTGAGTTTGCTTCGAGTTCTTCCTGATTCAGGCCTGAGCTGCAGCATGATATGTAGCTAATCTCAGAGTCATGGCTAGTCTACACGACAGGCAAATTAGGGCTAGCTATAAACAGGTTTCATATTTGCAGCTTGTATGCACATTGTCATTCTTTGGGCACTGCTCAAAGCTTCTGTCTATATGTAAAGGTTAGGACATTAAACTCCACTTTCTTTACCACAAAGGTCCAGTACCATGCCCATGTTTCAGCAGCACATCTTGGAATCTTTCTCCCTCGAACATAATACTCAGTGTCCTCCCCTCCTCCTAACAGATTAAGCTGCTGCCTTTATCTCACAGTCATGATCTTTGAATTGGAGAAGGTGATCATAATGGTAATCTTGTAATACTGCAAATGATGATGATGATGATGATGATGAAGATGATACTTTATTAATCCCACAGTGGGGAAATTACAGACTTAAATAAGGATCAAAGATGATGGTCTGAAATTGGCAGACTGTTTCCAGACGGTTGAGATGCCACCCTAATGTCAGTGATCACTGGACCTTGGCTTGAATGTGATATGTCCACAGATATCACAAATAGGATTTGGATAAGGTGTATACTTACTAGAAGCCCAGTCGGAACATGCTTGACTTAATGTCAAGAATGTGAACACAACTCTTAACCATGCGCATACTTAGACAGTGACTCACTCACACAGGGACCCTGGCAACAGGTACTCTAGTTGCTTTTCACTTCAGATCGGTGTCAACGTGATAAGAAGCTATTTCTGTATAAATTCATAGATTCTGGGATCCATGTTTATATAAGTTGCAACCCTTACAGAAAAGGAGTCAGACTCAAGGTGCTTTCAGGGTCATTAGGTTTGATCCAATAACAGTTTGACAGATGACAGATTTAGGGTTGTAGCTAGCTGTTCCTGATAAATTTATGATTATCAGCTAACCCGTTAAATTGAAGTTAGTTGATTATGGTGATGGTTGAAAGCTGAAACTTCTATATTTGATGACTTTCAGGGTTTTGGAATGACTGCAAGCTTCCTGACTATGAGGAGGTAGTAGGCCATCCCCCGACACCTCCTCCACCTTACTCTGAAAACCCTCCTGAGTCAACTCCTGAGGTTGTTCCACAAGTGAACCAGCCAGACACTTCTTCTGTGCCACAACCGCTTGCTGAGGCTGAGCCGAGGGTGGACAGTCAGGCCTCCGATTCATCGTCAGACCAGGAGGCGCTGTCGCTCCCGATCGAAGTACAGTGTTCGGCAGAGGGGAATGTAGAGGCGGCAGAGGAGGACGAGGAGCTTGTGACTCGGCGCCGGCATGTGACTGGCGACTCAGGGATTGAGGTGTGCGTTTGCCAGCTGGATGTGGACGAAGGCTCAGGGCTTGAGGAGGAAAGCGATGAGGAGCAGCGTATGTGTAAGGTCGCCGGCAGGGACTGCTGCTCCGGCCCCCAGCAGCAAACCTTAAGACAGAAGGAGCACCCCTCGGAGCTGCCTAGCCAGACTAGCACCAGCAGTGGAGACCACATGGTGTGATCCACAGCGTAATTAACCAGCCAACCAGTGCAGCTTCATCATCACCACAGGGGACAGTCTGTGTTTTAATTCTTTAAACTAACACTTAGTCATGACGTCAGGATGATGATGATGATATCTAATCCTTAATGGCTCCTGATTAGGAAAGATAATTATAATGTGTGGAGAGAGGATTATTTTTTTCTTTACTTTTCTTGTTGGGGAGCCAGCAAGCATGTGTTGTTGCTCCATTTGATTTTTTATTTAGTACTAACCATGAGAAAGTCATTGGGTAATTAGAAGACAGCATTTGATTGTGACTGAAACCAGAATTGACGTCGTCCTCTCCTTCAGCCCTGCTGTTATATTTCAGTCCTCGGTCAAAACATTTCCAACCATCTTTCCCGTTTGACTTTTTACCTCTGGCGGGGCGGTCATTCAGGAGCATACCAAGATGGCCAACAGCATTTCTCTCATATCTGCCGCTGCAGCTAAGCAGAGGAAGCAAAAACAAACCCTTTGAAACGGTTGAATGAGGCTGGATGAAATCGACAAGCGATTATTTTTCATTTTCCCCAAAGCCGTGTGGGTAAAAGACTGTGGCCGCTGTGAAATCTAGGGCACAGCTGCATAGTGATGTCACCTCTGAGGTCATAATAACCAGCATCTGGTGTGAAGTCTTTGAGACTCGAGTAAGGAAGGCTGTACATTCACTCATGGGAGAGCAAACAGTTTAGTTTAATCTTAGGTGATTGAATGGCATATGAGCCTCTTTTAGGAAACTTTCTTGTTACTGTTGGTGTGGCCTCCTCGGCTGTGTTGCCAGCAGTCAGCGTGACATATGGGATACTCAGCATTTCAGTGGTTTATGGATTGTGTGCATGTAATCTCCTCACCCTGGTTTCTGACTGCATTAAATCCATAGTAATGATGCCACCAAACTTATTAATTAATAAAAAGCCTTGCGGTGGCTCAATATTACCGTGTTGTTATGTCTGAATGAATTTGTTGCTCAGTATATAGTCTGGATGTTCCTATTAATGAATGCGGATTTCATTTCGTAACCAGCTGTGCTTCAGTAAAATGCCACAGGTGTCACTTTTAATTGCAACAAAGCCCCAAACAGGGGCCGCTTGAGTGCATAGTAGTAGTAGTGCTTGGGTGTTTCAGTGCAGTAGGGAAATGTTGAGATGTGCGCGTGTTTCTTTCAAAGTGCTGTATTGCCTGGTTGAAAAGACTGCAGTGGGGTTACTATTAAAAGCACTGGTGTTTTGCATGAGGTATGGTTTATATGTGTTTAAATTTGAGCTAATTTGTATCCCAGGAGGAGACACAGATCCCTTTGGGGTTTGTTTCAGGAAGGGGATCTGGCTTAAAAAAAAAAAAAAAATCTGCCAAATCAAACTTGTGGAGCTACCCGCTGACCCCTTGTGAATAAGGGAGCGGCCGAAAAGTAGTTTTTTTTTGTTTGTTTGTTTTTCTTAGTCTTTTCTAGTACTTGTGCTACTTGCTTTGCTTATCATTTTGTAACAATATTGGTGGGCTACAGTGACTGTGCAAGTCTGATGTCAGGGTAAAGGAAGGGACTGAGGTTTAACATTAGAGGTCTGGATCTAATATTATTGTGTTGTTTTGACTGTGTGAGGCATGCTGTGCTGGTAGCTAGTTAGCTTGGCTGCCTTGGCTCTCTAACTGGCCCCTGTAACTCTTGGCAGTGTGAGGGATTTGCAGTGGTATTTTCCATTGGCAACAGAGGGCCGGTGCATTTGCAGGTTGAAATGGATGCAGGCTGTCCTCTGCAGTCAGTTCAGTGTTGGCACAGAGACACAATCTATTGTGACTGAATGCATGCTCTTCAGCATTGCATGCTGCTTGGCCAGCACACCATGCAGTTCGTGTTCAAAACATAGCAGTCAAACCCGGTTATAGTCAGATGTCGAAATTCTTGTCCGTGCGAGATGAGCAGTAACTGATAAATCAGTAAATATTTCATTGGAGATCTGTTTTGGAACAGTGGTGACTAACTCTTCGTCTGCTCTGATACCTTGTGTCCAAATGGACACAGTTTCAAGACTCAGGTCAGTCTGCTTCACACATGCACTCACCAAGTCCTGCTTCCAATTGGCCTTTATCACCAGAGTAAACTTCATGGTGCAGTACTCTCTGTTCTAGTTTATTTCACCAAGGGTAACAATAGTTCAAATGCGGACAGCCAACTTCACAAACTTCACATGTTGTTTTGATTTTCTTTTAAATACCAGAGTTAGAAGACATTTCCGTCTGGCAAAGTGGGGAACAAAAGCTAGCATTTCGTGCTTGCTGGATATATTTATTCGGCTAAATGACTTTGCACGCCTCTTTATTTTCAACACTGAATGAACTCTGACAAGGACACATTTGAACTGAACATTGTTGGCCTCTTAACAGGACATGATGCTGAGTTCTGTGTAAAAATATGTAATTTTAGGCAGTTTTGTGGCCCGTGAAATGGTTTCATTTTTCCTCCAGCTAGCAGCAGTTTTTTCTGGTTGTGGCTGTGTGTGCTACAGAACTTGCTGTTGTGGCTGCAGTAAAGGAAAACAAGTGGGCCGCTGCATTGGGCGTGTCAGTGTAAAATGAAAATATTTGAATGCACAGCTGCCTGGGATTTCATATCCATTAAACGGGCCTATCTAAACATGCTGCTATGCAGTTTTACAGGATTAGTTAAAGGTTTGCAGTCGTTGTGTTGTGCGGTTGAGCCGGTGCTTAAATGTGAAGCCATACTAACATGACAATGACCTTTTCAGAGGAGCAGTTAAACTGTGAGCATGGCTGCACACCTATTAGCATATGTAATAATAGACATTTTTTTGCCAACACACCTCAAGCTGCCTTGGTGCATTTCTAGAGAGCAAATGTCTTGATGTAGGAGCTGCACAATATAAATTATAAACTCTGGGTGCAGAAGCAGATGTGATTCTGCCTTATTAAAGTACATTAGTCAATTTTTTTTATGGTAACATTTGTATTGTTTGAAGCATGGTTGCTTTAGAGCAGAGGAGCACTTTTGTATCGATAGAAAATAGCAGTTCTGGGAAAGTGCGCTTGTGCTGTGAGAAAAGGATGTGGTGAATAAACATTTAAAAGCCACAAGTTTTAAACGGTCACATGTTCTGTACAGCTTTGTTACTGAGGGGTGGTTGTAGTGACTTTAAAATCTGTGTGTCTAGTTAGTTGTGGCGCTGACAGTATGTTCAGACCATGTAGTTTTTGCTCGGTCTTGTTTTTTATTCCCATCGAGCTGGATGTCGGTTTAGTTAGTGAAATATACTCACTTGAAAGCATGAGAAGAGTAGAAAATGTTCTCATTTGTGTTGTCTGTGGCTTATTTCTGTGTGAAGGACAAAAATGGACTACAAAATGAGACTTGTCAGTACTCCCTCCCCTTTTTTTCTTTTTTTCTTTTTTTGCTGCTAAGGCGCATCTTTGCTTATTTTGTATACATATTTAGGGTAATAACAATATGGGGCAGGTGGGTGGTGGGGGTGAGGAATGAGAAGGGGATAGGGGTTCCTTTTGTGCATGAGTGAACTGGAGGTCCATGGTTTTCCCATTGCCAAACAACTGCTATGCCTCCCTGGTTTTCACTTGTTTACTGAGAGTAAGGGCTATATCAGTCATGTTGACAGACATCCATCCATTTCATTTAGCGATTCACCTGTTGTGCGCTGTTCTTTACAAGCCACAGTTGCCGAGATCCACTACCAGAACGTGGTTAGAAATGAGTAATGTGATCATTCTTTGGATTGGGCTGTCTCTTGATGTTGTGGTGGAGCTCATATTTATCTAATAGCTGATTGTATATGACCATGTATGTTTGTTTTATAGGCTTTGACTTTGCCTTCTTGTTTTGTCAACCTCAACAGAGATCCGTGATGCAGTGTAACCGACCAATCCCCACTTCCCCCTTTCCTGAACGCACACTTAAAATAATTTTTAAGAACCTTGTCTAAGTAACGGCATGTTTTGCTCCGTTGGCTCTTTGGAGGCTGTGACTCCACCTTCCAGCAGGCTGCGTCTTGGTAACAGAAAGTGTAGCCAACACTGTAGCTGTTTTTGTTTTTCTCAGCTGCACGCAGACCCCTCAGTAACAAAAGGGCACAGCCACCGGTGCAGAACTTGTCGACAGAGTAAACTACCAAAGCCTTCGCCATCTTTACGCTTCATGGCTCGTCACTGTTTCATACTCTCAGGGTTATCTTTAACAAGCAGTGCTGTAGTTTTAAATCAACACTTTTTTTTTGACCACTCCCCCCGAGTCTCATAACGCCAAAGCAGTTGTTTCACGATTGTTACTGTCTTGCTATTATGTGTGCATCACGCATCTCTGTGAAATTTACTCATCTAGGCTATGCAAAAACATAAACTTACTGTTATATGCTGCGACACCCCCTCCAGTCTCTCTGTCGTTTGTCTGTGGGCACCAGTACAAGCAATATAACTCTCAGTACTTGTGGCACCGCACTATACTGTAATCTACTTCGGTTGGTCTGTGTTTATCTGTTTGTGTAAGAAAAACTTTTTAAAAATTGTAATGCTACTACAGTAATGTGGGCAGTGTGTATGCTGAAGTATCTATTGAGGGGCTTGAGTTAAAATGCCGTTCTAGTTTATACATATATATCATTCCCCCACCTTCTTTTTTGGCTTTTTTTTCTCTGCCTCCTTCAACCACTAACACTTCTGCTCCAGATTTATGGATACAACGCATTGTTCAGTTGTATATGCTGAAAGAAAGGGTTGATTATATTGTTGTTGTTGTTGTTGTTATTGTTATTATTATTTGGTCTGTTTGACACTTTTCTGCCCCTCAGCTTCTGTTTCCATCTTCATGAAATTGCAGGCTAAATATTAAACCATTGCCTTTAATCCTGAGTTAATACAGCACCACCGTTTTATATATATATCATACATATGAAAGACCTCAACATGGAACACAGTCAGCTTGCATCAGACCAGCCATTATAAGTGATACTTTGCTGAGCCCTCGACACTGTACTGAATGAAAAAACAGTTCTTATGAGTATGATTGTGTCCATCAAATCTGTGAACTGTACTATTTTTTTCTCAACTGTAAATTATACCAAACAGATGGAGGCACATGTTTTTGGGCTATGTGGACTTTTTTTTTTTTTTTTTGCCAAAATGAGAAACATCCACTTTTGAGGGGGAAGGTATCTACAAAAAGCAACTTGACTCTTTCTACATTGTTTTCCTAATAACTTAAAATGACAACAAAAAAGGACAAAATGAGAAATGTAGAAAAAACTAATAATCAAGCACTGACTGACAGATAAAAATGCTTTGGTTTTGTAAGAAGTCTGCTGTGTACTCTTTGGGTCATCATTTGTATTTTATTTTTTTAATAAAACAAACATTGGCGCTCTGCTGATCGACGTGAGTTTGTCCTTTTTACAGAATTCTGTTTGCTCGAGATGAATCAAAGTCCTTAACTTTTGTTTTGAGTCTTCACTTGCCTGTAGCCTAAACTGTGCTCTTGTCTGTCTTCCATCTGTTTTTCTTCATTTATTTTCCATTTTGACACCTACAAGATCATTTTAAAAGTTTCCAAATACATAATTGTATGTTCATAAATAAAATGAATGAATTAAAACAAGAGTACAGCAAAAAAAAAAAATCAGGACATGGCAGCATGATAAAACCTGATAAATTTATTTTGATTTCTATGTCGCTGCATGAATACATGAGGCACAGTTTTCATATATGAAAAAAACAAAAAAAACAAGGTAGGGTGGTGAATAAAGTGATTACAGAAACACAAAGTTCTCACAGATTGCACAATAACTAAAAAGCACCACATAAGAGATATCATGTTGACATGTGGCTTAGACCATTTTTCAAACATACAGCAGAACATGGAGTCAACACCCCGACTCCTACGAGGCGGCCTGAGGCCAAATCATTATGCATGTTTGTTTCAAGAGCAGGTATGACATTCAAGGAGACCCCCCCCCCGAAAAAAACAGGCAACTTTACATGTAATAGAAGAAACACAAAGAGGTCAGTTTAGTTTACAATGTGCAAAAAAACAAAAACAAAAAGGGGGTCACAAGCTAGTGTACTCCTAGTGCTGGTGCCAAGCCTGGATAAAAGGGTGGTGTCAGGAAGGGCATCCAGCATGTAAACTGTGCCAATAAAAAAGTGAAAATAAAGAGAAAAAAGTCTCTCTTTAAAAAAACAAAACAAATGTACACACAGAGGAAGGTAAAAGGTATTAAATATAAATAAACATTTTGACAAATACACCTGATGTAAAATTATATAATGATTGAAATAAAACATTTCCCTGAAACGCACAAGCATCAGCACATGCAGCACAGAACACATAAAAAGCCCACTCATAATACTAACAAAGTGCATCGGTATCATAGAAAGTTCATTAAAATAACTTGCACAAGGGCCATGCATCCTAAAGCAACAATAAGTCTATTGAGCACATTATACAGTATAGTGTACACTGAGAGGCTTTTCTAATGCAAAGAAGCCTAGAGATAGCAATGTGGACATGGATCTGTGGGTTTTACTAATATTTGGTTGGTTTGCACTGCAGGTGGTTGATCATTTGCAAGCAGAACACATCAGATACTTAAATTGATTTCTCAAAGCTGTAAAATCAGCATCAAGTGAACTGAAAACCAATTAAAAAAAAAAAAACTCCAAATCCAACTGACAGTACCAAAAACACAAAATATAGCTGCTCATAAAAAGTCAGTGAAGATACTGCACATCTGCTTTGCAACAGGTACAGAGGTGGAGATGGTAAGGCCGAGTTGGTGTGCGTCAGCCGGGGGTTGAGGACAAAGTGTGAAGATCCTCCTTCTGGTTCATGGCTACTGATGGCAAAGTTGGGAGTATGGCTTTTCTGTAGCAGTCCACTTCCTGTCAAACTACATTGTGTTGTCCTCAGGATAAACAAAAAACCCCGCCGGCTGACAGCAGCGTCTAATTTTCAGTGCAGTCGGGTCCGTGGACCATGGTGGCTATTACAATCACCGTCTGCTTTGTTGTTTTCCTCAGTAGAAGCGTTTGCGTCGGTTCTCGCTCCAGTGGCTGTAGACCACCAGGCCGATGACGATGAGGAAGATGCAACCCAGCATGGAGAAGAGCACGGTGAAAAAAATGGCTATTCCGCTCATCCCCTCTTCATGCTGACCCACTGAAAGAGAGGAGAGCTGTGAGCGAAAAGCAAAGCCTCTGATGGTCACTCCACTAAGTAATGCATGAATGTGTTATCTCACGTCTGATAAGCTCCATGTTGTCAACACTGGGTATGGTTATTACATCTTCCTCCTCCTCCTCCTCTTCCTTTTTGCTCCGCAACACCGTCAGTTGGTAGAGTTTCATGGAAATTATATCATGGTTATCTATTAATTGAGAATCAGTAAAAGGAAATGTAAAAAAAGAAAGTTATACAAAAACACAGAGATTAGAATCTACTGTGTGGTTCTAGGAGTCTTGTACTGTAATTCCTCATAGAGTGTAAATGCAAGTATTACTTCAGACAGAGAGCTCACGGGAAGCTGGTATTGTGAATCAAATGTAAACCCGTTATATTCACAACTAAACCACTGATTTAAATGTTGAAATCCCAGCACAAAATATTCACAGCCTTGAGGCGGTAATCTAGAGATTTGATATCTAAGTAGAGTGTCTTGTTACACAAAAGGACAGATGGCAACAATAACAAACACCATCTATAAAAATAGATGATTGAATGTGCACAATTCTTCTTGAACACTAATGTCTGCACTGATTTAGATTACCTAGTCCCATTTTTACTCCAATTCTGGAGTAAAAATTATCAAGTGTTCCCCTAAGTTTTGGGAGAAGTGTATTTTCACATTAAATCTTCTTCTTTCAGCTGCTCCCTTTAGGGTTCACCACAGCAAATGATCTGCCTCCATCTCACACTACCCCTGGCTTCCCCCTCTGTCACACCAACCCTCTCCATGTCCTCCTTCACTACATCCATGAACCTCCTCGGTGGTCTTCCTCTTTTCCTCCTGCATGGCAGCTCCATCTTTAACATCCTTTGTCCAATATATCCACCATCCCTTCTCTGCACATGTCCAAACCATCTCAGCCTTGCCTCTCCAACTTTGTCTTCAGCTCTGCCACCTCCAGCTCAACCTCCTGTCTTTTTGTCAGTGCCACAGTCTCCAAACCAAGCATCAGAGCAGGTCTCAGTACCGTCTTGTAAACCTTCTCTTTCACTCTTGCTGCTATCCTTCTATCACACTGACACTCGTCTCCGTCCTCTTCTTCATTTATCTCGTCCATTGTCCATTTCTTTTGGTTGGTTGACCCCAGGTATTTAAACTCATCCACCGTCACTACCTCTGCTTCCTGTAGCTTCACTGTCTTCTTCTTATTCACACATATGCAATTTGTCTTGTCTTTCACTTCTCCAGAGCATACCTCCACCTCTCCAGGCTCTCTTCCATCTGCTCCCCAATCTCACTGCAGATCACAATGTCGTTTGCAAACATCACAGTCCAAGGAGACTCCTGCCTGACCTCATCTTTCAGCCTGCCCACCACCACTGCAAACAAAAAGGGGCTCAGAGCAAATTCCTTATGTAAGCTCACCCCCACTTTGCACCCATCTGTTACTCCTACCTCACCAATGTCTCAGTATCCTCATACATGTCCTGCACCACCCTCACAAACTTCTCTGCCACACATGCAGTACCACAGTTCCTCTCTTGGCACCCTATCATATGCTTTCTCTAGATCCACAAAAACACAGTGCAGCTCCTTCTGACCTTCTCTGTACTTCTCCATCAACACTCTCAAAGCAAACATCACATCTGTAGTGCTCTTTTTTGGCATTAAGCCATAAACAAAAATAATATTCAAAGCCCAACCAGCAATATTAGAATAGTTAAATATTTGTGATCTGTCCCACTGTTTTTAAGAAAGAATATAACAAAATCTGTTGAAGATCAGTTTGTTTGCCTCTCGTGTCACGGCCCGATGGCTCGGTGGTGTTTTGGGACTTTTTCTATTATTAATCTTTGATTTCTGTTTGGTTTTACTGTTCTAGTGCCTTAAGTTTTTAATGCCTGCTGGATTTCATTCTGATTTCCTGTTGTGGGTTTCAGTTTCGTTCTAGCTTTAGTTCTTCTTGTATTATTTGACTTCTGATTCTTGTTTTACATTAATGAATTCCTCTTCCTGTATTTACCCCATTACTATTGTAGTGTTGCTGTAGTTTTGACACGTGTTTTATTGGGTTTTGGTCTCTGTTTTGAGTTTATTATTCTCAGCGCGTCTCTGGTACCCTCAGTATTTTCTTATCGGTTGCGCTCGGTCTCTTCTGTCTGTTGGTGCCTGTTCCCCTGTATCTGTTTTTCCTCGGTTTTGTACCAGCTTAAATAAAGGCTTGTTTTCACTACATTCTATTGTTTCTGCATCTTGGAGTTGGCTCAACACCACGCATGACTTCTAAAGTACAGAACAGCTGCCTTGTACTCAAATTATTTTGAAGCAACTGATGATGCATACAGACAAAGAGTATGCTAATCACTGCTATGTGCATTAGTCTGTGGTGGGTTTTTGAAGACAAAGCTAAAAATAGTCCAAGTAGTGTTTGAAGTGCAACAGCCACCTGTTTACCTGAGAGATCTCCAGTGATTGCTGAAGCTCCAAAATAATAGCCTTGTGGCAGTCGCACCCCAGGCAGGTCCAGGCAGTCCCTCCATTCATGCTGCCCATCGATATCTATCATCACCTGGTCAACACATTTCCATTTACTTCTTAGGTTCACTACTAGAAATGACTTTATATTGTAAGTCATCATATTTTATATAATAGAATTAGCTACTTTTTCCTGGGTGCCAAAAAGGGATTCCACCACTGTTTTTATCTGAGGTGACTAAAGACTGAGATCAAACTGCGCGCTTCTCACCGTGAGCCTGCGGCGGACGTATCGGATGAAGAGGAAGGTATCGTGCTTGAGGTTGCGCACCATAGCGTTGCAGCCGCCCAGCTCTGTGGGCCGGCCATCCAGCTCGTGGTCATAGCTGATGCTGCCATTCCCCACCATTGCCAGGACGAAGGGGAAGATCCTCTTGTGGTCAGAAGGAGGAAAGGAGAGAGAACGGGATCAAAGCTTGACTGAAATTAGCCTCTCATCACTTCCTGTGATGGGCCACCACAATCATGCAAGGGGATTTTAACAAGAATGGCTTATTAGTGTAATTGCAGCAATAGTAGCTCAGGCTAAAAAAACAAAAAACTGGCTAAAAGAGAATAGAAAAACAATAAAACAGGGGAAAACAGTGCTTTGCAATTAGGATATGGAGGCTTTCTATCTTGAAAATCATACTGACTAACGTGCACTGACTCTTTCACGTAAACCCTATTAATCTAAGCACAACCCAGCTGTAACCACAGAAAATGGCAGACAATGTTGCTTCAAAGGGTTAAATGAGAGTGGAGAATGGATTATACACAGAGGGTCGGGGTCAGATGTTACAAACACTGGTTACCTGTGTGCGAGGCGTGTATCTCTTCTTCTGCGCCTGTATCCAAATGGGTGCACAAAAGAGGACAAATACAGCCCCTTTACACAAATTTGCACTCACGCATTAAGCCTACTTTGCTTCCACACTATAAGCAGAACTACAGCAGCGTACCTCTAAGTGTTTCTCCTCATTAGGATATGTGTCCACAAAAACTCCCAAGCCAGTGAAATTGTCCATATTTCCAAAAACAGGACCTGGAAAAGGACGCCAACACAGAGTGCTAGTTAACATATAAAAACTAGTTTTATAGTTTAGCACTATGGTTAGGTTTAAATGGCATGCTGTTGTGCTTACCTTTCTGCATTCGTTCCTTAGTATACCAAATGGCCAGCCCGTCGCCATTTAGGTTCTTCTTTCCTTGCCCATGAATTTTAAAGTGCACCTGCATCTCCCAGTCCTTAAGCTGGCAAGGCTAAAACACAACAAGTCCAATAAGCTACGGAAATAAACATATAAGAAAAGTCTTTGGTAGGATTAGTCTTATTCCACAGTCTGGTTTCCTTTTGAGTATGTAAGGTTTCACTGCCAGCTAAATTTGATATTAGAGCCTTATTAGGTGTCACTGCGGTGACTGCATGGATAAGGCTAAAGAATGGGTTGAGGTCAAGAGGAAACACAAATGAAAACAGAAAGAGACTTCATTATAGCATTCAGTCCACTAAGATCAAAGTAGAGACACTATTTTGCCATATCAATCACTTCCATGACCACATGTGTATAAAACCAAGCACCTAGGCATGCAGACTGCTTCTACAAACTTTGGTGAAAGAATGGGTCGCTCTCAGGAGCTCAGTGAATTCCAGCGTGGTGCTGTGATAGGATGCCACCTGTGCAGCAAGTCCAGTTGTGAAATTTCCTGGCTATTAAATAAGTGGAAGTGATTGGGAATGACAGCAACTCAGCCACAAAGTGGTAGCCCAGGTAAAATCACAGAGTGGGGTCAGCAGATGTTGAGGTGCATACTGCAAAGAGGTCGCCAACTTTCTGCAGAGTTAATCGCTACAGACCTCCAAACCTCATGTGGCCTTCAGATTAGCTCAAGAATAGTGCGTATAGAGCTTCATGGAATGGGTTTCCATGGCTGAGCAGTTGCATCCAAGCCTTACAGCGACAAGTGCAGTGCAAAGTGTCAGATGCAGTGGGGTAAAGCACGCCGCCACTGGACTCTAGAGCAGTGGAGGTGAATCACACTTCTCCATCTTGCGATCCGATGGACGAGTCGGGGTTTAGCAGTTGCCAGGAGAACAGTACTTGTCTGACTGCATTGTGCCAAATGTAAAGTTTGGTGGAGGGGGGGATTATGGTGTGGGGTTGTTTTTCAGGAGTTGGGCTCAGCCTCTTAGTTCCAGTGAAAGGAACTCTTAATGCTTCAGCATACCAAGACATTTTGACAATTTCATGCTCCCAACTTTGTGGGAACAGTTTGGGGATGGCTCCTTCCTGTTCCGACATGACTGCACACCAGTGCAGTGCATAAAGACATGGATGAGCGAGTTTGGTGTAGAAGAACTTGAGTGGCCTGCACAGAGTCCTGACCTCAGCCTGACAGAACACCTTTGGGATGAATTAAAGCAGAGACTGTGAGCCAGGCCTTCTCATCCAACATCAGTGTCTGACCTCACAAATGTACTTCTGGAAGAAGAATTCCCATAAACACTCCTAAACCTCCCTGAAAGACTTCCCAGTACAGTTGAAGCTGTTATGGCTGGAAAGGGTCGGCAAATAACATATTAAACCCTATTTAAGAATGGGGATACCATTCAAATTCATATGCATGTGAAGGAAGACGGGTGAATACTTTTGGCAATGTAGTGTATATGAGGTTTTCACCCAATCACAGTCGTGAGCAGCAGACGATGAGGGTGTTTGTTTTGCCAGTGTGAAATAAAATCAGCAATAAAGACGATGGTGGACAAGCAGTCTGGCTTTGGTTGAAAGCAATAACCAGTGGCTGAAACTCCTATTTACCTGAACCACATCTAATCAATTCTTAAAATCAACTATCACTATCATAATGTGGTTGAACATAAGGATGTCTAAAGCACAATTCTAAATATCAGAACAGTTCCTGAGTAAAACAACTTAAAATGCATCTGAAATTGGTGAGGTGCATCTAAAAGTGAGCCTCCTTCAAAGACATACTGTGTTAATCCCCCAGTACATGTCAGTGTACAGCAGCTCTTATCTGGGTCAAACAAAACTTTAATGTTTCTAGCAGAAACGAATGTGAAAGCAAAATTTGCACTTTACTTTAGCGAGGGTGAAAATATTACCATGCAGGTGCACTGTGAGCTTTTCAGGCCTGCCAAAGAAAACTGTTGCGGATGTTTCAAGATTGATAAAAATGTCACAAATGTTACAGTTTTAAGCCATTTTATAGCTAAAACAGTCCATCAGTTAATCAAGCAAATAATCAGCTGTTATTTTTGTTAGCTGAGGCCCCAATAGACACAAGACATCAGTGCTCATGGTGTATTACACTGGGCGTATGTGAAGCCTTTACTCACAATGCGGCTCCATATTGCCCCCTGTCGGCTCTGCATATCAGGTGTGAGGCGTACCTGCTCGGTGGTTACCATGGCATCGCCCATCAGCTCCCAGTGGGAGGAGCCTGAGGAGCCCACACCTGAGAAAACAAACAGCACCGTCAGTATGACAAAAGCTTACAATGCAACACAGCTCACTGATGTCAAATATGCTAAGCGTTGTGTCAGTGTGGTATAAAAAAAAGAAGACAAACACATGAAGGGGAATAAAGCACAAAAATATGAATGCGTCACTATAACGGTGGAGCAGGCACGGCTACGCTATAAGACGAGATGCATGAGAAAAGATTTTGATCGCATCTTAGAAAAAGCAGCGTGTGCATGCGTGAGATCTGATCAGTAAGTGCATTATTCTGGAAACATCTGTCCTCGTCCCTCTGCCTGCGCCCCCTGTACCACAGGTACCTTGGTAAGGCTTGGAAAGGGAATGCTCCCGCTTCAAGAACTCTTCCATCTCGTGGTCATCGTCGGCAAAACACTGGTTTAGAGTAAAAAGGAGGAAAACGACAGTCCAGTATAATTTAAAAGGCATTTTCTTCCCTCGGCATGTAAAGCGGACCAGTAATTTGGAGTCGCTGTGGTGACTGCTGCTGCTGGCGGCGGCCATCGTTGGTCAAAACTCATCCCACTAAATCGTCACCTTCCTTCCCATTGGGCCACTGGGTTGCATGGCTCGTCGCCATTGCTCAGTTTGACTGTCAATCAAAAGGAATGCCTTTTACTGGCTATACTACACGGTTGTTTAAAATAATTAACGACCCCATTGTTAAAATAAAATTATTCTAATCCTCGCATTAACACGAACCCCTCGCACATTAAGTGGGGTGTGCAGGGGCCACGTCAACGTGTCCTTAACGTCGTTAATTTATGATAGAAATATCTTTATTAATGTAAGAAAAAACTGGAAAAAAAAGGAAGGATGAAACAGTTAAACAAAAACTGGATTATAATCCAGCAAGGCTCTGTGGTATTCTGTGTTCCTGTCAACATATTATTTCTAACTTTTCCCATTTGATATTATCACAGCTGATTCTCCCCCCATGTTGACACATTTACTGCTCTGTCCTGTTTTGTGTTGTGTTGGTTCCAGGTGTGATGGCTGCAGTGCGACAAGTTCACGGTTGTATGATATGAGGTTGCTTTTGTGTATTTTGTTCGTGCTTTTCCAAATTTGCATGTGTCACCTGTTTACATGACTGATGCACTCACTAATGCATGTGGCTCAGATGTGTTTCAGCAAAACTCCTGCCCATATTCAAACGTTGTGCACTTTCTGCATTGTCATGATAGTTTTGTGATTTCAGATCATGCACTATGTTGTTTGGTTTATGAAGATGCCAAACTGCACATGTGTAACAGCTTAGGGGCAAAGATAAACAAATAACTATTAAAAACATATGAATGGGTTTATATATTAATTTTCGGGGTTACTGTGGAAGCACAGTGGTCATCTACCCTTCAAGGTGAGAGGGAGAGAGGTTGCTTTTCCATCTTCACATGCTTGTTCTTTGTACAAGTTTCTATTATGGTTTTACTTTTTACTCTGCATTTTGAAGCCTCCAGCTTTAGCTTTATCACCATTGCCATCTTGATTTTCTGGAGCCAAAAGTGACCAAGAGAGGCTCGAGTGCCTGGTTAGCATGCAGCATCCATAGACTGTATAGGTGCATCACACAGACACAGAATCCGCCAAATTAACAAAAGCAGGAAACTCAAGAGCACTGTTACTTTATCCAGCAGTAGTCTAGCAGTAAAGATCACACTAAGAACAAGATGTGTAACATCTAGGAAGGTCACAGAAGAACCCAGGATAACTTCTAAGAACCTGAATGTCTCTCTCCCATTGGCTTTCATTTGACAATGAAATTAGAATGACATTTTAAGATGCTTGGATATGAATTTAATAGTTTCATGAAATACCTTTACAAAATATTTTTTTCTTTTTAATATTTCATAGGCTTCAAATATGCGTGGGAAATTTTCACTCTGTGGAAAGGCTGATGTAGCTTCGAGGGCCATGTCGACATGGATTCTTACGACGCTGTTAATTTGAATAGTTATTGAAATGTCTCCTACACCAGTGACAGATGTAAGGTTTCTCCACAGTGTGGGTACACTGATGTATCTTCAGAGTAGACAGATGAGTGAAACTCTTTTCAGTCATTGCAAGAGTGGGGTTTTTCTCAGGTGTTATTTTTTGAAATTTCGAGTTACGAGTTATGAATTTTTGAAAATTTCATTAAATTATTAGTATTTTAATTTTTCAGGAAATTCTGTAGATTAATGTATAACTTCAGTTGCTACTCCTCCCTTATTTATTGTCTTATTTTTCTGAAACTTGTCATGAATATTCATTTGGCAGTGGTCAAAAGTTTTCAAATTTTTAAAGGAATACTGTAGATTGATGTTTAACATCAATCACTGCTCCTTCCTTATTTCCTGGCAAATCCTTCTGAAACTTGGTGTATGGAGTATTTACAGGGCAGTGGATGAAAGAATGTTGCAGACAGATTTTCATTTTTTTGTTAAAAAAAAAAAAAAGTATCAGCTCAGGACTCAGTGATGACGTACAGCGAAATTACTTTCTGTTCCAATGTATCATGTGTTGCACTAGTAAGCACACCTACTTTGACACCACCCGCTACATGGAGGGGGTGGGGTTTATGACATATACTGCAGCCAGACACCAGGAGGCGATAGAGACTCTTTGGCTTCACTTTGCGAGGAAGCTGTGAGGTCGTCCGGGTTTTCTGCAGTTTTAGTGCACATTGTAGTGTACTCGGGAGCGTTGCTGCCGCCCTGTGTCGGCTTGCGGGCACAGCAAAGTGGTCGGTTGGATTCTGTGAAGGAGACAGGGCCCCTTCGCTGTGGCTGCCCGTCTGAGCGGCCCCGACACGCTCTCTCTCCTCGAGTTTATACAGCGCACTGTCGGGGGATGAAGTGAAGGACAGCAGGAAACCATGAAACCCACTGACGAACAGGCGGAGAAAACGGTGGACATTTATCGCGATACATGGGTCCGCTTTCTAGGTATGTGCGGTTTTAATCAGCTTCGGGTTACTTACGCTCGGTTCACCCTGTCAGGGCTGTAGTATGTGCTAGCTGCATCGGAGTTAGCATAGCTGGCAAACCACTTTCCTTAATATCTGTTTATAGGAAACTGGACTGTTAAAAGGCGTTTTGTTACTGCGGCATATATCGGGCGTTCGAGGTCTGCTCGGCAGTTTCGCGGTTTTGTTTCCACAGTGTTGTGTAAGAGCCAATGAGCTACTATCTGTAAGGCTTAAAAGTTGTCCCCCTTAGCCCTGACTTGGTGAAGGTAGTTGTCAAGCAAGTTGCGATCACAACTGAGAAGCGCCCAGCCACGAACCTATTGGAGCAATAGTGTAACTTAGTATCAGTGTCTTTTCCCTTTAGCCTCCGTCTCTACTAGCTATTGCTCCGAGACAGGGCACAGGCAGGAACCGGTCCTGAAGGGCGTCCTCTCTGCAGCTGTTCCCATAGGGTGCACATATCAGAAACTCCTTGGCTTTCACAACAGACACAGGAGTAGCAGTGTGTATGCGACATCATTAATCCCACTCATAAAATCATAATCTTTTTGCTCCCGGATTTAATCCTGGCTGTACAGGATTATCTCCTCCGATACATTTATAAGTCTATCAACTACTATTTTTAAACTGAGCATTTATTTATTTATTTTTTATTTATTATTTATATTTTTATTATTATTTATAAAATGCCAGACATGACAGGCTTAAAAAAAAACTGAGCATTTAAATGAATGAAATTGTGTACTCCTGTCAGTTTTGTGTGCACCGATCAGCCGCAACAGTGAAACCACTTACAGGGAATTGTCACAATAATGATCTTATTACACTGTATCCAGTAGGGGTGTAACAAAAAATTCTGTGGTTCGGTTCATATTGCCATACAGAAGCCACGGTTCAGTTTCTTTGGTTTGATTATGTGACTAAAACCAACAAATTGCTTAGACTTCTTTATTCCTTGCAAACAGTAACAAAAAATAACTTTAAATGAACATAATTTATAGTCACCAATTAACCTAACCCTGCATGTCCTTGGATTATGGGAGGAAATCGGACTACACGGAAAAAAAACCCACGCAAACACGGGGAGAACATGCACACTCCACACAAAAGATTCGAACCCAGACCTTCTAGCTGTGTGGCTAACCACCACGCCACCGTGCTGCTCGCAACACGAAATTCCTCAGAAAATAAAGCTGACTAAATAATCCTCTTCCGATGAGATTCATGAGAACAAAATGAATCCGTATCTACATATCATTTCTTTAAAGCGCCTTGAGGCAGCTGTTTGTTGTGATCTGGTGCTATATGATTTAATTTTACTATCACCTCATGCTTATTTATCCTCAGTATTGTTGCAAAAACTCATTTTTAGCAGATCAGACCTGGGACCCCTCCCGTTTATGGACAGCTGAGGCTAATCAACAACAGCTGGTTATAAGCTAACATC
Source organism: Pterophyllum scalare (assembly GCA_024447675.2). Taxonomy (NCBI): domain Eukaryota; kingdom Metazoa; phylum Chordata; class Actinopteri; order Cichliformes; family Cichlidae; genus Pterophyllum; species Pterophyllum scalare. Next base: position 82,416 of record JAMQGT020013036.1, on the reverse strand, counting down.
ATGCCAGATGTTAGGCTTGAATGTCCTAAAAACTCACACTTTCCCCAGATAAACACTTTTATTACATTCTCACATCACACGAGAGTTTATTTGTTAAGTGTCCGAGTCGTCCACAACATTAGATCCACCTCAAGGAAAGTTTCGGCAACCCGGGCTAACAGTGGCCAAATCAGCAGCGCTTACTGGCAGAAAAGTTCTGGAAATACTCAACAACTCACCTCATTATCTCTTGCCATCGGACAGAAGCGAGCTTCTCTGACCCAGCGACTTGCTTTGGACTTTTTTCATAAAGTTTTACAGCCTCGTCCAGAGTCAATAGACGTGGACGCTTTATGCAGTAAACCGTGATCTGTCTGCACAGTCTGCACTCACTATATAAATGCCGGTCAGAGCATTTGAAGGGACTCAGGAGTAAAAATGTAAAATATTTAATTACAACACGAGTTTTTATTCCTGTGTTTTTATTCTTGTGTTTAATATTAAAATATGTCAAAATATAGTGTGTACAAAAATGTTTTTATGCACAGACAGTAGTAAAAAACATGATAGTCAGCCACTGCTGCTACAGGGAAACTCAAGGAGGCCAGCGGGCTGCTATGGGCTACAGAGGGTTAAAACACAGACAGAACTCGAATTTATTTAGATCTGTTTTGTTTTTGTTTTTTTGTACAATAACCATGTGATCCACTGACTATTTGGTTCACCAAACTGTGGCTTCTATACTGCAGTTATTGATTAACTGCGGTGAACTGTTAACACTTCTGGTAACCAATGTGTCCCTGGCATGCATGTGTTTGTTACTTTGACACATACAGCCCAACTTAACATCACTTAAGGTCAAGCACGCACCTCATGGCACTAGCATTCTACCAACAGGAGTCTGGCCACCTGACAAAAACCTCTGAGGGATGACTCGAACATGAAAAACAGTCCTGTTAGTGCTGATCCAGAAATGACCTTTGAGTTGACCTATACTCACTTTAAGTTGCAGGTTACATGCTCATTATTTTAGAGATCTTTTGCTCATGCTAGCACGAAGTACTGAAGAACCCACCAGCTTTCCTTTTTTTTTTTCACATCAGAATGTTTTGGCAGCAAGACACAGCAGGCGATTTGTTGGTGGATAACATTAGAAAAGACAGGGGCTTGCCTGATGTGCTTGTAGATTAATTCCAACTCACTTTTATAATCCACCGCTAATAAATAATGCAGCAGAATTGCCCCGCTGTAGTCCACATATGTGAACTCTCACTCATTGTTAATGAAAATCTCTAAACCTCTTATCGTCCAAGTCCTGCTATCTTTTTAAGCATTTGGGTTCCTTATCTCTGCCGTTCCTCGTAGTGTCTACATCTTTTGAACACATACACACACACTGTCTCTCTAACTAACCTTCCTGCCTTGCTGGGCAAGCAGTCTATAGCACGAAGGCATGGCATATTTCCTCATTAGCCAGTGCTTCCCTAGATAATCTTATCAGCCCTCCATTTGTTACCATTCACTGTTATACAAGTAGAGCTCTTATCTTTTTATTAATGTTACGCTCACTTTCCAGTCCAAGTCCACTAGCTGACCTGGACTGTACTGTAACTGTTATTTCACAGTTACAGGATGCTGTGCAATCATAAGTTTACATTTACTTACCCTTGTGATTTGCTTTTGGCTAAGATTTAAAAAAAAAAAAAAAAGCATTTTAGCACTTATATCGTAGCTACTGGCTTTACTGGTTCTCTTGTGGCTCTTTAGATTCAGTGTTCACATTTCTCATCTCATAGCCACAAAAGAGTGCTTGCCTGACACAACCAGAAAAACAACCTGTTAGTCACAAGTAGTCACTCTACTTCCATGTTTGTGTGAACGATCCTGTTTCATCTAAGTCATGTGTTATTCTGTAGAAACGGCAGCTTTTATACTTTAGAGATACTGCTGGAAGATTTTGACCAGCATATGGAAACTGAAGCACAAACCACAATCCAGCTTGTCATATTCTTTTATTAATTTCATTAATAAATGCTCTGAAAGACACCAACATCACCAACACTGTTGAGACATCCAGCCCTGGAGATTGCTCTATCTTAAGATTATATTGGACAGCAAAAAAAGCGCGAATACAGCCGAACATGTAAAACAAGGCTAAGTTAAACATTTGGGGGTCAACTTAGGTCAGACCAGGCTTTTTGAGCTGTTTTTAGATATCTCAGCACATCCTCTTGCACCTGCGCCTCAGCAATGATCATCAAAACAGCGATCAGCGTGATTTTCATTTTGGGGAAGTGGAGGAAGTTGCAGGGAGGCGAGTGGCTCCAGCGAAGGAAACATTGTGATGGTATTGTCAAAACAAACACACAAAAAAAGGTTTCAATGCGCTCTGAGCTGGCACGATGTGGCGAGCTGGCAGATCGTTTCCTCCGAGTGTCTTGTGTCACAGCAGAACTCCAACTTGACAGTCTCACCCCGGGGGATAAATTCACAGTACAAATGAATGTTGGGCGGGGAAAAAACGTCAAGTGTCTCCTGGTCTTGCTCCTCACCTGACGTGCTGCCTTCAGGCTGTAGACTCTTCCACTGAGAAACCTCTAGAAGGCTGTTTAGTCAAGGCCTCACGCCTAACCATGATCCTCAGCTCAGAATCTGGGTTTTAAATACAATACGTATGAAATTTTCAGGTTTGAAAAAGCACGTGTAAAAGCTGCAGCCAAAATCAACTGTCCCATGTGTATTTTATTGTATTTCTTTTTCTTTCTTTCTTTTTTCTTCAAGCGTCAGCTAAGCTTTCATGACATACTGACTGGGCATGTTGGTTGTGATATCAGCAAAAGGCTGATGTTGAACTTGAAAACCACACCTTTGTACATTTACATGAGTAAAAGAATCTCAAATTTACCAGTTGGCGAGTGTTAAAAAAAAAAATTGGCTGTATTAGAAATTTCTTTTCACACACAAAGAATCACTGTTTGAAGATGAGCCTGGTATCAGAATGTAGGTAAATAATGAAACCTTTTAGATGCTATAACTTGTTTTGAGCAGCCACATATCCTACAGGGTGATATGTCTCTTTAAAGTTTAACTAAAAAAAACATTAGTGGTCTCCATTTAATTACCAGAAAACTTTTTACACATTTTAATTCATTCATTCCCATCAGTAGCTAGGGGCAGCTCACCTTGAATGTTTACTCGATATGGTGCAAACTCTAATAATGGTAACTGTGTTGGTTAAAATATACAGGTACAGTCTTAAGATGCATTCCCCAACATGTAACTGAAAGGTGTTGTTTCACTCTATTGTATTAGGGTACCGTACTACAAAACAAACCAAAACTTGCTGTTCAGTGATGTGCTTCTTTCATATACAGCTGTTGGCTGCTGCTCACTACTGACTGCACTTTTCTTTAAATTCTTTGTCACATGTGGTTGAAACTAAAACAAGCACTAAATCCCGTGCACTCGAACTATTTTGAGTACATGGGATTTAGGTGCTTTTTGATGTGTTAAAGCACAAAGCTTGTGACAGGCGTGTTTGCAGTGTCTGAACAGCAGCTTCAGTTTTGCCCGCAGTGCCCTTGATGTAATCATACAGCGGCAGCAGAATTTGACTCCACCACGCTCTACTGGTTCTGTTGACATTGAAGCAAAGATAATGCCCCCGTGTGACTGGCGTTAATTGTACCAGTGATGTACATGTACTGTGGCATATGGCACTGGTGCACTCCTTAATAAGAGATCAAGGACGTGCAAGTCATTCCGCCCTCATGGGATGTATATGGCATGATTTTCCAAATGTTGCTCTTCATTTTCAATAAGTCGGAGTCAGAGCTAAAGCTGATAGAGCTGTTCATGAGCCCCTTGCATGTTTAAAGATTTATATGCTGTCCTGTGATCTAGCACTGAAAAACTGAACCTATGCATATATAATGTGAAGATCCACTACTCTGAAAATCACTAATCCTGTATTATTATTATTATATGAATAAAACTAGTCATTAGTTCTCTGTTCCTGGGCTTCAGTACCTGTTAAGTTATTGTGTATGTAAAGGAGAGTTAGAAGGTTTATATTTGTATTCCCACAGGCTATGCCAATGAAGTCGGGGAGGCCTTTCGTGCTCTGGTGCCAGTGAGCTTGGTATGGGGCAGCTATGCTGTGGCCACTACGTATGTTACTGCTGATGCTGTGGACAAAGGGAAGAAAGCAGCTCTGGTAAAATATTACTATTTGTTTGTGGTATCTTTGTTAATAGAGAAAATGTGCCCCTTGAGATTCATTATGTAACAGGAGAAGGGTGTTAATATCATCATACTTAATCCTAGATCACTTGAATGGATTCATCTCGACTCACTGTGCTTGTGCTTACAGATTTTGGTTAAGTTCGAAGAGTCCAGTTAAACTGTTTATCTCCTTCACGTAATTGCAGCTTTTGTCTTTAACTGTGTTTAATACCTGACAGCTGTTAATGACCCTCATTTTCCAAATATCCAACTGTGTCTCAAGGCCCATGGGGACAACCCAGGGAAGACAGCACGGGTTGCGGTGGCAGTGGTGGACACATTTGTGTGGCAGGCTCTCGCCTCCGTGATCATTCCGGGCTTCACCATTAACCGAGTGTGCGCTGCATCACTGTACCTGCTGGGCAGGACCACCAAGTGGCCGCTGCCTGTCCGCAAGTGGACCACCACAGCTATAGGCCTTTCCACAATCCCCTTCATCATCACTCCAATAGACAGGTAAGCACAAGTTATGTTAAATGGATTACTCTGTGTTTTTTGTTTTTAGATGTTTCTAATGTCAGCTCATGATTAGTGGCTCAGCAGTATTATCATGAAATGTGTCTTTCCCTAACAAATGTGCTATTCACTCCTGGTTTAGTAAACATTAAAAAAACAATACCTAAAGCTTTTTGTTTGAAGAGCTCCCAAATATTTCATAGACAACCACTCTAACCACAATCTATAGTGAAATAAAAGTGTAGCATCAGCAAAAGCTTGACTATTTTCTCACATAGATTATATTAATTCCCTGTAGTTTCATATTTTCCCCTCACTGTCCATGCAGACTTCCTGCAGTGGCTGAACACCATACCGAGTGCCTGCCCTGCAGTTTGAGAACCACTAGAGTAATAAGAACCAAAAAGACAAGATAAAATGAGATGAGAAATACTCTGCTTATCCCAGAATTTGGAGAATTTCTTTGTTACAGCAAGTAAAATATTAAACACAAACTAGAAAAAAGGCTTAAAAAGGCTTACCTTATCTCTAAGGGAGGAGATTATCCCTTGGGAGGAAACCCATTTCCTCCACTCTTATAAGCATGATCTCATTCTTTCTGTCACTACCCAGAGCCTGTGGCCATAGGTGGAGGTAGGAATGTAGACTGACCAGTAAATCCAAATAAGGAACTCAGTTTAATAGAAAATTTGAATTGAAGTTGCTCTAATATTTTGTCCCTCACTGATAAAGAGTTGCATAACAGCAGCCCTCTAAAGCAGAAGTGGTCTTGGTAACACTTCTGCTTTAGGAAATGGAACCAGAAATTATTTTATGGTAAATAAAACCATTTCCACTCTCTGTGCTCTGCAGGTCCGTGGATTACTTGCTAGACTCCAGCCTACGGAAGGTCTACGGTGATGGAGAGAAGCACAAATAAGGAGGGATCACATGGGACAGACTGCCCCCCTTGTGGGCAGGCACCAGTCCAGTTTCTGTAGACCTTTGCTGATATGTAAAGAAGGGATCTACTACATATATACTATAATACAGTACTTTTTATTGCAGATCTATGACATGTGCTATGTTAGTTGTAAGAAGTGAAAACCGGCTGTGTGAAATATCCCTTTAGGGATGCTGAATTTAAACCTCTCAGGGGCAGTCTGGGTGGTGACACCAAAATATGTAAATGATTCAATTTATATATATATATATATATATATATATATATATATACACACACACTACTTCACATAGTGCATTGAATCTCTGCTCTTCGGGAGCAATATATTTTTTACCATATACCTGTTATCTTAGACAGACACAGCATAGTGTGAACTGTGTATCACAGCTTCACTTGTTGTGTTCATTAGCCATATTCAGTGGTACTCTAATGAAAGGCCAAAAAACTATACTCTTATTCATTGCTGACTTAAAATTTGACTTTGTTTTTGTTTCTTCTTGGAAGGTTTTTGTTAATTTGGGGGAGGGAGAAAGGGAGGTTACTGAAAGAATTCTTTACAACCTAGTTACCATCTATTTGATTGTGTATACAGTATTGGGTCAGTATGTACTGCAGTGTAATTTATTGCAGTCGGAAGTTTTTAGACATACAACTAGCAGAGATGTATAACGGTCTCTGGAGCACCAAGAGTCGTGATGTTTTGACTCCTGTGGGCCTCGGATTACTGTGGAACTGAGTTAGAGATGTCATATAAACTGACTGATCAGACTTTGAATGATCGCACTCTTCCAAAGCGCCAGTGTAATACCTATGCACAAAACATTTTAAGGGACTCAGAAATGTGCAGATACTGTATGTTCATAATCACCAAAGCAGTTCTTTGAGGAGTCAAGTGAAATATGCTGAATCTGAATCGTGCTGAACTATGCAAGGGAAAAAGTAACTGTGTACATACACGAGCTTGGCAGTTAATGGGGATCGTTTTCCCTCTTTAAAACAGTGAAGTACGTGAGTGCGCACAAATTAAAAAGGGATTTGTGATTGTGAAAATGTAGCGTGACACTTGGATTAGCTGCCACTTTTTAGCTGAAACATTGTGGGGACGGTCATCAGCAATAACCTTTTCTTAATATGTTTGTGTCATATGATGTTATTTTTGTCAGTGAGAGAAGAGCCTGTGAAAACTTGCACGAGTTGCTTGGACACAAAGAAGTGATGCCAGTCACAAGATCACAAACAGTGCTTGCTTTTTTGTTTGGTTGTTTTTTTCTTTTGGGGGGGGGGTCCATTAAAACACATGCTAAGTACTCTGCGATGTTCAGTACTTAATGTTTTCATCTTACTGTAAGCACATACTTTTACCATGTGGTGTTTTTTAGTCTGATTTCTAATAGCAGGAAACTTGAAGGCTTCGTAGTCTGCGAGCAGTTAATGTCCCAATAATCTGTTCTGCTGGGAAACATGATAAATTGATGTCATTGATCACACCAGTGCGTTTCCTGCTGTCACATGTCAAAACGCCTGCCTTGATTACAAAGTGCGCCGATGCCTCCCTTGTGAAAATCATGTTCGTATTCAATTTAAACGTTTCAGATTTGCATGCTGCAAAAGAGAAAAGGCAACGGTTTACTTTTCCTTTTCAATGTGTGTGTGTGTGTGTGTGTGTGTGTGACTGTGTTGCAAGCGGGATTTCTGAGTCACAGTTTCAGCCTTAACTGAACCCCCCCCCCCAGAAAGATCAGACCTCAAACTTTGTTTCGTTTACTGTAGTTCACAAGATGGAGTGTATTTTTTTTGAAATGTGAGTGTAACTTAAATGTTAAAGCCCCATTCATTAGAGTGGACATATTGAGCAGTCCTGCTATTCTGTAACTTCTGAACTGAAACTAATAAAATGATGTAATGAAAAAAAAAAGTCTTTATTTATGGTTTGTTTCAGAGATTACTTTAATGTCATCACATCTCAGTTGTTTTCATGCCTTTAACATTCTCCAAATATTGACCTCTGTACTATTTCAGAAAAAAAATTGAATGTTATGACTGCAGCAAGGCCCTCCTGTGAGAACGCTTTTCTACGCCATTTCAAGTGGCAGCATAACAACCTGCTCTCTGTGCAGGCAGTTTCTGCCTCACCCAACTGTCACTTTCTGATGAAAGAGGTGTAATTCAAGGGATAAGTTAACCACTGAAATGGAAGCTCTCAAAAGGACACCAGAGCAGGCGATTTGAGAGCCCAGTTGCAGTAATTTGTCTTGATTGAGTCAGGAGAGCACAGCTGATGCCACTTCTGTTGATGAAGTGGCCGCATAAAAAAGCCGAAGGAAAGCCGATCATGAGTTCACGCAGTCATGTTTGCAATTCATCTTGTGTTTTTGGCTCTTTTGGCCACATCAGGCGGTCAGTCAGGTAAGAAAATGGCATTTGTCTCTTGTTGGGTCAGGGTTTGATAGGATTTGTTGGGTTATATTTTTGAGTGTCTATTTACAGGCATTCCTCAGTACATCCAGGACAAGTGGATCATCACTGAGAACCCACAGTATGATGACACTGATGGACAGTTTTCAGCAGGAGAGGAGACCATGGTGGCTGAAAGTTCATCAGAAGGTCCCAGAACAGGGCCATCTAAGGGCCAGACCTTGTCAACTACTCCAGAGCCATTTCTTGTGAGGGAACAAGGTGAGTTGGGGTTTCATGCCTTCATCATGACATCTCTGGTAATGCTGCCCATTTAAGATTTCATTTATAAAAACTCCTGCTTTTGTTAGACTTCAAAGAAGCCGCAGACTCATCGGTGTGGAAAATTGCCCTGGTAGTAGCCATCCTGCTGGTGTCAGTAGTGGGCTCACTGAGCATGGCCTACTACCTGTGTGTCTGGAGAGGAGGCAGGATCCACTATCAGGCTCAGAAGGAGGGCTATGCTTAAATAAAGTAAACGCTCTGTAGAAACTTCAAGGTGTCCCCTTTCTAATTTTGAGTTTGTGATTGTGTGAGGCTGTATCACAGGGCTCTGTTTTGTAACCTTTGACTCACTCTTTGCTACTTGTTCTCATTTCGTGACTAAAAATAAGGCAGTGAAGACGTCTATAACTGGAATATAATTGCATATAATGAAACTAAGTGGTACAGTGGGGCCCCAAACCACTCTCCACTCCCCCCCCGTGTACTTTTAAAGGCATTCTTTAGCCAACATGATACATGTTTGATTTTTAACATGTCAGATGCACATACATGCTGGCCACTTTGTTAGGTACACTTGTTCAACTACTACAGAGGCACCTCTGCATATTTAACTTGGCAGTTTTTGCCAGGCTCCCTGCCCTTCCTGACACAACTCCCAATAGATCGGTCTCTGCCTGGGATCAAACGGGGGATCTTTTCCTTGTTAGGTGACTGTGTAAATCAAGAAATCTTGTTCAACTGCTCATTAACACATAAGTAATCAGCCAATCACATGGCAGCAACTCGGTGCATTCAGGTGTGGGCAAGATGACCTACTGAAGTTTAAGCTGAGTGTCATAATGAGGATGAAAGGTGCTTTAAGTGACTCTGTGGCATATGGGTGCCAGACAGGCTGGTCTGACTATTTCAGAAACTGTTGCTCTACTGGGATTTTCCCCACACAACCATCTCTAGAACTGAGAGACTGGTTCAAAAAAAAAAAAAAGCTGAGATATCCAGTGAGCAGCAGTCCTCTGTACTGTACTGTACTGTACTGTAGAGGTCAGAACCGGATCACCAGACCAATTCCAGCTGACAGGAAAGCAACAGTAACTCAAATAACTATTATTTCCAACCAAGGTATGCAGAAGTGCCTCTGAATGCACAGCATGCCAAATCTTGCAGCGGATGGGCTACAGCAGTAAAAGACCACACCAGGCGCCGCTCCTGATGGCTAAGAACAGGAAACTGGGGCTACAAATGCATTGTACTGTGTATAAAAGGGTTTATTTGTCACATGCACAGTCTTACAATCTGCACAGGCTCTCAAAATCTGGATGACAAGAGGCTGGACTAAATGGTCTGGGTCTCGATTTCTGCGGTCAGTAGGGTCAGAATTTGTGTTGCCAGGCCATGTTTGCAAATGAGAACTGGTTATCAAATATTTTACCTGGTAAAATAAGAGTAAAAATAAACTGAAAGCATGGATTCATCCTGCCCTGCATCAATGGTTCAGGCTGCTGGTGGTGGTTTAATGGTGTGGGGAATATTTTCTTGGTACACTTTGGGACCTCTGAGTACCGAACATCGTTTAAACTCCACAGCCTAGTGATGACCATGTCCATCCCTTTATGACCACAGTGTACTCATCTTCTGCCTGAAAACATTCAAATCTCAAACTGTTTTTTTTTTTTTGGGAACAGAATGAGTTCACTGTTCTCAAATGGCCTCCACAGTCACCGGATCTCAAGCACAGCTTTGGGATGTGGTGGAACGGGAGAGTCACATCATGGATGTGTAGCTGAAAAATCTGCAGCAACTATGAGATGCCATCATGCCAAAATGGACTAAAATCTGAGGAATGTTTCCAACACCTTGTTGAATCCATGCCATGAAGAATTAAGACTGCTCTGATGGCATAAATGGGGCGCATTCCAATACTAACAAAGTGGCCGGTGAGTGCGTAGCTTCTGTAAAGTTTATTGAAAGGAAAATCTTGCTGCTCATTGCTGTGACCAGCAGTTTGTTCTGGTGATCAATGGGAATGCATGTCAGCCAAAAACATTTTTCAGATACTACCCTACATTCTGGAGCCAAAACATTGCATGATTGTTGACGGTAAATCCATTTACATAGTGTTGTTTGCTAAGCACTGGACTTTCTGCTTCGTGGGAGGGGGGAAAAAAAAGAACCTGCAAGATATTTATAAACCAACCAACAACGGTTCATCTTACTTCTGGTTCCTTTTAAGGAAGAGTGTATACTTTTTTTTTAATGTACACACTACATATTAAATGCCATTTTTGTAACATACACATTGCAGGTATCTCCACAGTCATACCGTATACCGGTGTTTCTCTTGAGAAAAGCAGCAGTTCTTCATCTTCACTTTCACTTGCAGTGCATTTTGCAGCCACTGGGTGTCACCACTAACACAATTTTTGTGCAAGGCTCCACCTGTCTAGCTATCTAGGACTGCTTCTACACACTTGGAATCATACTGTGAACTTATACTTTATTGTAAGATATATAATATGTAACCCTGCAGATTGAACCCCTGACATTTTTTTAACTCCATGTTTCATGAGTCCAATCTCAATCTGGCTGTAAGCGCTTTAAATGTTTATGTACCATAGAGCCTAATTTTCAACATGATAAAGATTTAAATTAACACATTAGTAATGGTTCTAATTTTGCGAAGGTTTTTTATGAATGTGTTTATCGCTGGCAAACAGTGATAAAAATGCCCATTTTTATTGAAGACAAATTAGTCATTGTGCAAATTATCTCTGACAGCCTCATGCCAACATGCCTCAAGGTGCTGTACTTCTTGAATGCCTTATTAAAAATTTACCTGACCTGTGTTTATTTAATTTTTTTTGTAACCATCAGTCTTCGATTTCTAAAGCTCTCCTCTCTTTGCAAACTCTACTTAATGTTCTTGTTGGCCGCCTTTGGCAAACAGTTTCGTCTTCATAAGAATTAATCTTGATCAGAATTATGGCAGAGGTGGATGGCAGGCTGTTGGCAAAACTGTGTACTGCTACAAGTAAAGAGTAATGTTTTAATTCAGTGTCAAGCAGCCAAGCTCACATCAAATCCACAAACATTTATAAGTCCCCTTTGAGCAATATCAGGTGGCATTAGGGGGCCCATGGAGACAAACCACTGATGAATTGAATTAATCTCCCCCGCTGTGATGGATGGGCCTGTTCACAGGGGGCTGGAAAGGGGAGCATTGTTCATCTGTCACTCCAATTGCCATGTCCCGCTATGATTTGTGCCTGGGTTGCGAAGGCCACAAGTGGCCAAAAGACCTCCCTTTCTCCTTCTCACTTGTCTCTGTGTTGTTGTTGTTTTTTTTTTTCAGGATTTCACAGCCTTTCATTTGCTCTTCTGCACCCCCATAACCCGCACTGATATTCATACAGCCTGAAGCAGGAAAAAACACTTGAGTCATGCTAGTCTTGGCTGCATTCTGGCTGTTAGCGTTTGCATTTCAGATAAAGCTTCCGTTCAATGTTGTATTTTATGAAGACCCTAATGGCTGCCACAAGCTGAGGGCATCAGGCAAGAAAAATTATTCTTTATACTACAAATGTTGCTTGAATTTTAACTGTTTCAGAGCTTATCCTCTTCTCTATGCACCTCTATACAATTTATCCTGATTTCTTAGTTGCCCTTTTTTTTTGCATATTTGTCACACTTAAATGTTTCAAATCATCAAATTTTGATATTAGACAAAGAGACAAAGATAACCCGAGTGAATACAAAATGCAGTTTTTAAAAGATTTAATTTATTACGGGAAAAAAAATATCCAAACCTACCTGGCCCTGTATGAAAAAGAAATTGCTCCCCTTTGTTGAATCATGAATTAACTATGATTAACCACATTCTTTGGGAAGCTGAGTTCAGTTTCACTAGTCACACCCAGGCCTGACTACTGCCAGACCTATTAAATCAAGAAATCCCTTAAACAGAACCTGTCTGACAAAGTGAAGCAGCTGTAAGAGCTCAAAATGCAACACATCATGCCACGATCTAAAATCACCCCCCCCCAAAAAAAAAGACATTTCAAGAACCGCTGAGAAACAAATTCATTGACATCTGTCTGTCTGGACAGTGTTCAAAGCTATTTTTAAGGCTTTTTGACTTCAGTGAATCAGAGTGAGACCCATTATCCACAAATGGTGAAAACTTGGAACAGGGATGAACCTTCCGAAGAGTCGCCGGCCTACCAAAATTACTCCAAGAGAGCATCAATGTCTCCTCCAGGAGATCACAAAAGAACCCAGAACAACCTCTAAAGAACTGAAGGCCTCACTCGCCTCAGTTAAGGTCAGAGTTCATGACTCCACAATAAGAAAGAAAGCACTGCTGACCAAAGAGAACACAAAGGCTCATCTCACATTTGCCAAAAACATCTTGATGACTTTTGAGGAAATATTCTGTGGCCTGACGAGACAGAAGTTGAGCTTTTTGGAAGGTTTGAGTCCCGTTACATCTGGCATAAAACTAACACTGCATTTCATAAAAAGAACGTCATAGCAACAGCCAAACATGGTGGTGGTAGTGTGGTGGTCTGTGGCTGCTTTGCTGTTTCAGGACCTGGACGAGTTGTTGTAACTGATGGAGCCATGAATTCTGCTCTCTACCAGAAAATCCTGAAGGAGAACGTCCGGCCATCAGTTTCTGCCCTGAAGCTCAAGCATATTTGGGTTATGCAGCAGAACAATGATCTGAAAAACACGAGCAAGTCCACCTCTGAATATTTTATTTTTCCTTTTTGAGCCAAACAAAAAGGCCCCAGGTGACCTGCTTGTCTCTTAAAGCCATTTTTTTTTCAGCGAGGGGACAGCACTGCCTGCATATTTTAATATTTTCCTGTTTTATTTGGATTTTTTCCCCCCTGCCCTGCCTGGTTTAGCTTTTGGAGTGGCCTAATCAAAGTCTGGACTTAAATCAGATTGAGATGCTTTGGCATGACCTTAAACTGGCCGTTCATGCTGGAAAACCCTCCAGTGTGACTGAATTAAAACAATTCTGCAAAGAAGAGTGGGCCAAGATTCCTTCACAGTGATGTGAAAGACTCATTGCCAGTTATCATGAATGCTTGATTGCAGTTCTTACTGCCAAGGATGGTAAAAAAGTTATTAGGTTTAAGGGGCAATTACTTTTTCACACAGGGCCAGGTGGGCTTGGATAGCTTTTTTCCCTTAAAAATTTAAGTGTGACAAAGTTTTCAACTGTCTGAAATTAACAAGTTTTAGCTTCCCTTTAAGCCAGCTTTCTTCTGATTGGCTGTTCCTCCTAAACAGAAGGTGAACGGAGCCACCATGCTCACAGCCAGAGCTGTCTGAAACCAAATGCTCAGAGGAGTCTGAAGGCTGAACTGTTGGCTCACAGAGATTACCTGCACATATGCTGACCTCATTATGTAAACCTTTGCTGATTTCTAATATAAGCTTGCATCATTTATGCACTACAGAAAATGTAGAAAAGCAGAATAGGTCAGCATAAAGTGTGTTTTCAATTCATAAGCTAACAAATGTTAATTACATGCAATAGTGTCACAGTCCAGTCCTCTGTTTAAGGGGAAAAAAACAGGCAAATATAAATCATGGCAAGTCTAAGGAAAAATAATACATTATATTTACTTAGTTGTTTACATGCTTACACTATGTGTATTTTGCTACAAGGTTAAGTGAAAATTATTCTGCTTGGAGCATGCTCTCTGAGTTATGTTCATTATTATACTCCATTCAAATGTGAGTCAAAAGCAGAGATGGTCATGTTATGCCTTAATTCTCTTCATAATGTCTTCTCTAATCCTATTTTCTGGCTTTAATTATACAGCCCATATAAGTACAAAGTGGAGGAGCTGTTAACATGTTTGAGCACCTTATTTGGGCCTCTAGTCTTTAAAAAGCTAATATTTTGTTTGCTTTAACCTTGCAGCTCAGAGTCTCAGATTGGCTTATCTGGCTGCTCAAGATCCTATGTTAAAAACCAAATTCTCACCCATATTGGCTGAGACTTTCCCTCTTTTAGGATGCACAAGATACTTAACCTTTTTGAACTTCAACTTGAACCCTGCTGAGGCAGCTGTCTTGGCTCTTTGCTCTCTATTGTTTTTCTAAAGTACTTGCCCCTTCAAAAGCAGCTGCCCTGCTAAGGGCTTAGTCGCGCAAAGGCCATTCCCTGGACAAAGCTCAGATGCCTTCACAGGTTTTGTGCTATATGTGGATAATGAACTAAAATTTAATTAGCTACTGGTTAATATCTGCTGCCTGAAAGCAGACTGTGCTGCTGAGCACTATGAAATAATCTGAAGGTGGACTGGAGTTAAAGCAGCAGTCATGCTCAATAAAGCCTGAAAGTGAGGGTGCTGGTTTAGCTCACCGCGCTGAGCAGATGACCCATGTGCTATAAGGCTACTGAGGAGGCATGGGTTTAAATCTGCCCCAGGCCATTTCCTGCTCTCATTCTCCCAGCTTTTCTGACAAATCTTAACTGTCCTCTCATAATAAAGAGTAAAAAGCCCAAGATATAATAATAAGGAGGTAATGGATGCCACTCCTGTGGTGTGTGCATGTTAAGCCTGAAAAACCTGATAAATTACAGTAAGATGCTATGGAAAGCATGGGCTTCTTGTTTAGTGAATGTTGATATAAGTTTCAGGCCCCAAGACCACTGAGTTATTAAAGCTCCACTGAGTAAGATCTAGAAAAAGTGGTGTGGTTGGGTGCCTTTTAGAAGAAGTTAAAATCTGTCCATGCATGATGTGTGGTGCATGCTCACCCCTCATCACTCACTCACACACACACACACACACACACTATATATATATATTTGTATATATATATATATATATATATATATATATATTGCCAAAAATATCCATTCACCCATCCAAATCATTGAATTCAGGTGTTCCAATCACTTCAATGGCCACAGGTGTATAAAATCAGGCACCTAGGCACGCAGACTGCTTCTTAATCGCAAACATCATGTGACCTTCAGATTGGCTCAAGAACAGTGCGTAGAAAACTTTATGTAATGGGTTTCAATGGCTGAGCACAATGCAGTGGGGTAAAGCACACGCCACTGGACTCTAGAACAGTGGAGATGAATCACACTTATCTGTCTTGTGATCCAATGATGTGTCTGGGTTTGCTGGTTGCCAGGAGAATGGTACTTGTCTGACTGCACTGTGCCAAGTGTAAAGTTTGGTGGAGGGGGGGGGATTATGGTGTGGGGTTGTTTTTCAGGAGTTGGGCTCGGCCCCTTAGTTCCAGTAAAAGGAACTCTTAATGCTTCAGCATACCAAGACATTTTGGACAATTTCATGCTCCCAACCTTGTGGGAACAGTTTGAGGATGGCCCCTTCCTGTTCCAACATGACTGCACACCAGTGCACAAAGCAAGGTCCATAAAGACATGGATGAGTGAGTTTGGTGAGGAAGAACTTGACTGGCCTGCACAGAGTCCTGACCTCAACCTGATAGAACACTATTAGGATGAAGAGTGGAGACTGCGAGCCAGGCCTTCTCATCCAACATCAGTGTCTGACCTCACAAATGCTCTTCTGGAAGAATGGTCAAAAATTCCCATAAACACACTCCTAAACCTTGTGGAAGGATTTCCCAGCAGAGATGAAACGGCTATAGCTGCAAAGGGTGGGCCGACATCATATTAAACCCTATGGATTAAGCATGGGAATATATATATATTTCATAAGATTAGCTGCCTTCAAAACCACATTTGTCAAACTCACAATGATTTCTGTGAAAACCAGAAACATGTTTGTTTGTTTTCCATTTGACTCCCAGATAAAAGGGCAGGAAAAAAAGAGACAACATCAACTAAAATTAATGGACAAAATTTAAATTATTAGCACTGGGCCATAATTATATCCCACTACTGGTAAAAGCATAAAAAAAGCATAAAAAGCGGTGGTTGCTACACACGCTGCTTACCCACACATGCACGCATGCACAGCTCTTAGTGTCCCCCCTTTTAGTGAAGGACTATGTTTGTGGAAAGGCCATTTTAAGGGCACCGAATGAAATGTTTAACGTTTGCCGGTCGATTTATTGAGGTCAGGAGAAGGCTACGTTTTGAAAAATAGAAGACGGGGACATGTTTGGATTGATTTTCATGAATGATTTTATGCTGTGAGCAAAAGAGAAACAAAAGACAATCAGAGCACATCAAATCACGGCCACAAAAGAAATAAGGGGAGGTGACATAAAAAATGAAGGGCACGGCCAGAGCTGTGTCACTGAGCGTTAAGCCAATAAATATCAGTTTGTTTCTTGGAAATGTGAAGACAAAGAAGACCATGGAGAATTCTGCTGGATTAAGCTGTTACAAGTGCTGGGGGGGGGGGGTTAGCACATTGTATAGTTGCTAATTTATTTTCAACTTCAAAAAAAAATCTATTTGCATTATTTGCAAATACTATTTGCATTTAAAATGTGAGGTTAAATAATACAGCATTCAGCACTAAATACTTTTAAAAAAAATCCAGCATGGTATCATTAAAACACCTTCAGTTTACTATATATAGGGAAATGAGGGTCTTCATGCTAATAGATTATGACAGGAGTGTTTCTTACTCTTGTGGTTCAGTATTTATTGGCTTGATATACATCCACAGAGATTAAAGCAACACAATCATAGCACCCGATTCAACAAAGAAACTGTCAGTTACAAAGTAGCATTTCCTTATTAAACAGTGCACAGTGTGATGCAGACTGTGCTCTGTATGCTCTCAGAGCTCTCTCTCTCTCTCTCTCTCTCTCTCTCTTTGTGAAATGAATTAGGAGAACATGAAAACTGAGCAGACCTTCAGCAATACATTATGTATGAGGGCGCTTGAAGGCTCCTGCTGAATTCTGTTCAGGTGGCATCAGAGGGTGCAGCCAAGTGGAAATGTTGGCGTGGTCACTTAAAGCCCACTATCTGTGGTAATCTTTCTACATGAAAGCGCCACACACGGCTTCAGCTATACTCTTCTACAACGAAACCACGTTTCTATAGTGACCACTAAGGAGTTTTACCAGGGTAAACAGAGGATTAAAGGCCTTACTCTAACCTTCAGGTTATCTCCTACCCTGCATAACATGCAGATGCTATTTGCAATGTAAATTAAAATCTATATTTTGTTTACCGTCTCGCACTTGATCCAGTCGCGATACGTGTGTGCTAATCATCCTCGTCTGCATCATTAGAGGCTCGCTGCACACATGTCATTTGTGTGCCAGTGAGTGTGATAGCTTGACATAATTCTCAAATCAGATAACGTAGCATATGATTCCTCATCTTCTGTTGTTGTGAGATAACATCTAATTTCCCATCTCTTGAGTCATCTTACAAAGACATCATCTGCTCATCGTGAAATCAATATGCTGCGGAAACACCATTACAACAGTCTTCACAGTGTGCTTGAGTGAATCACTCGAGATCAGAGATGAAAAATTCACACGCAGCGAGACAAAGGAGCACACATGCAGGCACCACAGGTACACAAATACACCGTCTCCTCCACTGTGTCCTTTCATATAACAAGAATAATTCAGTGTTCGGTGTAATTTAATTGTGACTTGTTGCACATTCAGAAAATATCTAATCAGAAGATCAGCACCTGTGAATTGTAGTGGGCTCACTACAGAGAGAGAGATGGTTGGTGAAAAGCATACTGCTGTCATTAGTGGCAAAGTACATGGGGCAGAAACATGTAGGATAACCAGGAAGGGCAGGGAATAAAATTCTAAATAAAACAGAAAAATAAAACTGTCTTTGGTAAGATGATGAGCCCAAGTGTACTTTAATGGAATTTGGCACTGATTATTAAAGTTTCTGGAAGTCACATGGAGGGAATGAGTGCCATTCTTCAAAAAGATATTCCTGGTACTTTGATAGAGGGTGGCAGACAGCGCTAGCACGTCAGGCCAAAATCTCCAATGGATATTCAACTGGATTGCATAAGATTCATATCATTATAATGCTCATCAAACCATTTGGTGACCTCCTCGTGCAATATTGATGGGGCCATTGTCATCCAGGAAGAGACCAAATCCATCAGGATAGGAATGCTTCATTATGGGATGAAGTCAATCATTCAGGGCAACTTTGTTTTGATTGGCAAAGTGCCCTTCCCTTTAAGGATACCATCTCAGCCTTGCCTCTCTAACTTTGTCTCCAAACTGCTCAAGCTAAGTTGTTCCTCTGATATACTCATTTCTAATCTTGTCCATTTTGGTCACTCCTTATGAAAATCTTAGCATCGTGAACTCTACCACCTCCATCTCCAGTGTTAGTACCACCAAAACACTACCATCTTGTAAATCTTTTCCTTTCACTGTTGCTGCTATCTATGCTATGCTTCTGTCACAAATCTCCCATGTCTCCATCCACTCCAACCTGCCTGCACTTTCTTCTTCCTCTCTCTTCTGCACTGCCAATTGCTTTGGATGGTTGACCCAGGTATTTAAACTCATCCACCTTCACTACTTCTCCTCCTTGCATCTTCACTGTTTCACCTGTCTCTGTCTCATTCACATACATGGATTCTGTCTTGCTTCTACTGACTTTCATTCCTCTTCTCTCCAGAGCATACCTCCACCTCTCCAGGCTCTCTTCCACCTGTTCCCTACAGATCACAGTGTCATCTGCAAACATCATAGTCCACAGAGACTTCTGTCTGACCTCATCTGTCAGCCTGTTCATCACCACTGCAAACAAGAAGGGGCTCCATCAGAGCAGATCACTGATATAATCCCACCCCCACCGTGAACCCATCTGTCACTCCTTTCACACCACCTCATACTTACTGTCCTCATACATGTCCTGCACCCTAATAATAATAATGCCTTGTATAGCGCTTTTCACAGTACTCAAAGTGCTTTACAATTCTGTACACTATTCTTTCACACCTCAATCATACTTGGTGGTGGTAAGCTACTAATGCAGCCACAGGCTGCAAATTCACACCTACGGCCCCTCCGACCACCACCCACACTTAGGCTCGAACCTGCGACCCTCCGGTTACAAGGTGAGCATCTACCCACTGCGCCACTGCCACCCTACAATCATGCTTTCCTCTAGAGCCACAAAAAACATAGCATCTGTAGTGCTCTTTCTTGGCACCTCTCATCTTAACCTACCTTCAACAACTCTTTCCCATATCTTCATGGTGTGGCTCATCAACTTTATCCCTCTGTAGTTACTACAGCTATGGACATCACCCTTGTTCTTTAAAATGGGTACCAGCACACTTCTTCTCCATTCCTCAGGTATCCTCTCACTCTGGTTAAAAAGTCCACTACCCGTCTCTTAGACATCTCCATATCTCCACAGGTACGTCACTAGACGAAAGGTGACAGGTTTAATGAAGACAGTAAGATTCATCCTCTTGGAATTATGAATGTATGTATAAAATTGTGAGCCAACTAATCATGTAAATTTTGAAAAGGCAGGGTATCCTCTAAGTCATTAGAATTCATGTCTGTGCCAAATCTGATAGCAATGCATTTGCTGTCTCCTAGATATTTACACCAGTGGTGGAACAATTAACTGACCAACATGCATCATGCCCAAAAAGGCAAATATTATGTTTGCATATCTTTTGAAATGGAATGTCTATATATTATATTTGGCCTTGGGCTTATGATGGCCAAGTTCACCTCTTTAGTATTATAGGCTTAATATTCAGTTGATCAAATGCTGTTAGTTGCTGTTCCATCAGCACTAAGAAAAAAAAAAAGGAATGAGGTCAAAAAGGCTACACAAAGAGCACATTGGTGGAAATGTGAAGTATATTAAAGGTGACATACAGTACATTAAGAGAGTTATAGTCAATATGCAGTAACCTGCAGTCTACCCAAACAGTTAGACAATCTCTTTCTAATAGTAAAAGCAAAAGTGGACTGATCAGTTAAAAAATAATAACAACAATGAGGTGATGACAGTCTAGGAGAAGTTAGACCTGTAGACATCCCCTCCTTTAAAGTCTCTCTCCCTCTCTCTCTCTCTGGCACTGCTATAATTTTCCCGGGTGAAATGATGGATGAGGCGGTGTCAGCCCATGTTCATTATAATGCACACTATCTATTCTTCTCAGCCAGACTCTCCGCGCTCCAGGAAATGCCAGAGTGGTATTGGACCTATGAAGAGAGGCGAGAATCCCATCTGATTTCACGGAGAGGATTTGCTGCTAGGTGCATGTTAACTCAGCACACGGTAATTCATCAATCACTAATGAAGATACTGGGAGGCTACTGCTCATTCTTAAAAGAAACACATTCCTCTCTGGGTGTGAATGATGAACTCCCTTTGATGCCCATAATCCCCTGCAATATGCTCATCTTGAATTAATAATAATGTGGATAGCTGCCTTTGTGCAAAACATTTGGAAAACACAGCAGTGTTTGTCCCTGAAAACTGATTTTCACAAATCCATTCAAAGTAATGTCTTCATAATGTGTAAATCATTGGCTAGGAAATATCTGTAGTCCTGCCTAACCAAAAGCAATCAGCTACATGTGCAAGCTGTACCCCAACTTTGAAATACATTTCCTGTGGGTGGTTAAACATAGCATGGTGCTGCAGTGGTTAGCACTGTTAACTCACAGCAAGAAGGTCCTGGGTTTGAATCTTCTGGCTGGCTTGGACCTTTCTGTGCCTGCATGGATTCTCTCTGAGTACTCCAAAGACATACATGTTAGGCTAACAAGAACGTAGGCATGGATTGTTGTCTGTCTCCTTGTACTAGCCCTACAGCAGTGACCTGTCCTGAGCGTACCCTGCCTCTCGCCCCGTGACAGCTGGGAGGGGTTCCAGCCTGCCTGCAATCCTGAATTGGATGAGCGGAAGAAAATAGCTTGATGGAGGTGGTCAAACAATATTTTAAGCTTAGATGAAAATTATTTTTAAATATGGGTACTATTTTTATATTATTCACACTCAAAGAAATGCATGTGCGACCATTATATAGCATTCATATTACTTATATAACATAATTGAAATATATATTTTACAATCATGCCCATCAACATGACATCATTTGTCTGTTACCCTGTTTGAGTAACAAATGTCTGTTACTCTTGATTATAAACTTCATTCTAAAATAATACTGGTGATCTTGTTCATGTGGGTGTTATTTTTTGACACGTACCTAACCCACCCCAGAAAAGGCCCTGACCAGTGCCAGCTGCCTCCGCAGCATGGCAATGTTACCCACCACACTGCAAAAGCTGCTCAGGAATAGCTCAAGCAACACAGAAAAGAGCACAACATACTGACTTGGCCTCCAAAGATCCCAATCCAACCGAGCGACCATGTGATTTGCCAAAATAAACCTGATGCACAGATATCTCACCACTCAATGAATCAAAAGCTGCCAACATTCCCATGGGAAATACTTGTGCCTTGTGCCCCTATGAGTCAGAGCTGTTGGTATCACAAGTGACTGATCTGTGTTTATAAGCAACTTTTGTTAGTTTGCTCCACAGTTCCACATTTATAGAAAATGTCTTTCTTCGATGTTGTTTATGTGGTGAAAAGCTTTTTTAAGCAAATAAGGCTGTCCTGACAGAAAAAAAAATCTTACTAATAAGTGTGGTTTTTAACTTAAACTTTGGCTCCTGATTTCATCATGAATATTTAATATAATTGAGAAATATTTAGGAATTGCAACCAAATATTTAGGAGCTTTAATAACACTTGACATGTGCCACCTGATGTAAAGTGTCTTTTTATATGACACGAGACACATTTCTTGAATAAAACACACATGGACACACACCCACTCCGACCCTGACACATCCAAAAAGATTGTCTGGACAAACAAATTATCTTTAATCAGAGCAGTAATGCTTCTTTTCTCCTCGGTCAGCAGGGACCTGATGAGGGGAAATGTGTGGCATATTGAAATAGATTTATTCAAACTGATAGCATCTCATCCCATCAGCTTCACACCAAGTGGGCCAAACTGCAAGTGTTTTCAAAGCCTTTAAGGGTGTATTGAACAAAAGGGGGGGTGGAAGAGTGTCCAAATGAGTTCTGGATCATTCCTGGAGCAAAGGGATCAATAACCGCCAGGCTAAGCTCTCGCTCATCCATCTGATTCATATCTTGCCCCCTCCCTGCTTTTTGTGGATACCAGACTAAAGGCTCCTGCTCTGTTGCAATATGTACCAGCTACAGGCTGTTCTCTCACATACACAAAGCTGTATGTAGTGATTAATGTGAGAAATGAACTAGCATCAGGGTGGACTAGATATGTCAACATATTGTGATCTTCACTGGAAACATAAGACAACAAAGGGAATATACAGATATCCTTACAAAGCTCTGTTAGGTTGGAATTAGAGGTAACATCTCTTATGTGGAAAGGCTCTTCTGATTAGCCTAGAAGTGCCACTGAGCAACTATTTATAAACTACAAATGAGGTTCAGATGGCTGTAAATTTCCCAAAGCTCATATATAAAAAGTTTGCATCATGTATTCCATCTGTCCCGGCTCATATGTTAGAAATATCTCCCAACGTGTTATTGGTTGTTAAGTTTTAATTTTAAGCTTAAAAATCACTAATGAAGATACTGGGAGGTTAGAGTTAGAGAAGTCCAGAATAATAATGATAAAAAAAAATCATTCTAAAAGTTATATAAACTCACCCCATCACACATAAACATTTTCCAGGAAGAATATTAGACTTGACACAAAATTAAGCTATGACCTTGGAAATATTCAAATTTTACTTGATTGTATTTATATAGTGCAAGCATATTATAATGATATGTACTGATTATTATCTTGTCAATGCAGGGCACACCGGTTATTTTTATATTACAAGCATACTGTTACAGATTTGTAAACTCTATCCATAAACATGTGTTTCAGGTCCTTCTGTCAAGCAGTCCCCTTTGAGGCTTAAGAACAAAGTATTATTATGCAGACTCTCTTTCCTCAGACTGCAGACGCCATTCGGAGGTCAAAACATAGAAAATTTGTGTTACTGTTAGTGACTCATATGTTGTACATACTATTTGCTTGCTATTTTCTTTATGGTTGGATAACAAAATTAACTGGATTTGCGCTTTAAGCTTGCTTAGATATGCTAACCTAATGCTCTTTTTACTAAAAAGAGAATGCTTTCTCTGACCACACTGAAGTAATTGAGCTGCTAATGCTCAAAACAACAACAACAAAAAGAGTATGCAGACCTTTGCATTATAGTTACTTAATCACCAACTCTCCAGTCTCTCAGTTAGTGGAACTAAGAGCAGACCACAGCAGCCTCCCTGAACAGGCTCCACTAACCACCACAGTGGGAGACATCCAGGAAAGAGTCTCAAATATGAAGAATTGGAGAGCACCAGCCCCTGACATAATTCACATCTACTGGGAAAAGAAGCTAACTGCACTCTATGAGTGCCTGGCACCACAAATGAACCAGATACTAACAGATTAGATGCACCCAGAATGGATAACTGAAGGCTGGACAGTCCTGATCCCGAGGATCCCCAGAAGCAAGGACTGGTCCAATCCAACTACCAGCCAATAACCTGCCTCAGCACAACATGGATGTTTGACTCAATGCCTCACACATGGAATGCCTAGAACTATACAAAATCAACAGGACTCTAAGAACCTTCATCAAGAACTCATTGGGAATGTGGAGAACAACAGTGGAGGTCAACTTCAAGCCAATTGCACAAGTCACCATCAAGTGCGGGATTTACCAAGAAGATGCTCTGTGCCCACTGCTCGTGCCCTCACCCAGATCATCAACAAGACTGGCTGAGTGACATCAAGCTGTATGCCAGGAGTGAAAGAGCTATCGATTCACTGATCCACACCGCTAGAATCTACAGCAATGATACTGGAATGTAATTTGGACTGGAGAAGTGTAGTTGGATGGTAAAAAAAAATAAGAGGAAAGGTAGTCAAAACTGAGGGGATCGCACTACCAGAAGGCAACACTGTAGACACTGAAGACAGCTACAAGTACCTTGGAATCCACAGGCACATGGGGACCATGGAGAGGCCACTAAGAAGGCTGCAACCTCCAAGTACCTGCAGAGAGTAAGGCAAATCCCGAAGAGCCAGCTGACTGGGAAGAACAATATCCCGGCAATCAATACCTATGCCCTGCCAGTTGCCAGATATCCTGCTGGCATAATAAGCTGGCCAAAGCAGGAAATAGAAGCCAATGATGTCAAGATAAGAAAGCAGCTTACCGTGTATGGAGGGTTTCACCCCAAATCCAGCATTCTGTGACTATACGCTAAGCGGAAGGAAGGACGCCGAGGACTAGTTAGTGTCAGAACCACTATCCTAGATGAAACAAAAAAGATCCATGAATACATCAGGAAGATGGCCACAAAGGATCACGTGCTTAGTGAGTACCTCAGGCAGCAGAAACCTGAGAATGAAGAGGAGGAAGAACGGGAACCATCATGGAAGGACAGGCCTCTGCACGGCATGTACCACCGGCAGATAGAAGAAGTGGCTGACATAGAAAAATCCTACCAATGGCTAGACAAAGCTGGACTCACAGACAGCACAGAGGCACTAATCATAGCAGCACGGGAACAAGCTCTGAGCACAAGATTGATAGACACTGGGGTCTACCACACCAGGCAAGACCCCAGGTGCAGGCTGTGCAGTGATACCCCTGAGATGATCCAGCACATAACAGCAGGGTGCAAGATGGTAGCAGGCAGGGCATACATGGAATGCCATAACCAAGTGGCCAGCATAGTATACAGGAACATCTGTGCTGAGTATGACCTGGAAGTCCCGAGGTCAAAATGGGATACACCCCCAAGGGTGGTTGAGAATGACCAAGCTAAGATCCTGTGGGACTTCCAGATACAGACAGACAGACTTGCGATGGCTAACCAACCAGACATCGTAGTGGTGGAAAAACAAAGGAAGAAGGTCGTAGTGATAGACGTTGCAATACCAAGTGACGGCAACAATCAAGAAGAAGGAAAATGAGAAGCTCGATAAATACCAAGGACTCAGAGTGGAGCTGGAAAGGATGTGGACGGTAACAGTGGTTCCCGTGGTAATGTGTATATATATATATATATATATATATATATATATATATATATATATATATATATATATATAAATATAATTTTGATTAAAGGAGGATTAACCATAGAAACATAAAAAAATATTTTGGTAATTACCAATACCATTATTTTAGGGAAGCTTCGGAATAAACCTTACGTAATTTGTTAGGCAATACAAAACTAAAACATAGCTGAAAAATAGTAGAAAGTAGAAATACAGTTGAGCGGCCAACTCAAAGTGACCTTTGTCTTGGGATCGTAGGGCTTGGAGCGGCTGCTGGTGGTGCTGGTGGTGGTGGTGGGGGCTACACTCATGATAACCTCTGTATCTTTAAAATCAGCTACGGAACTAAGGCCCTGAATTCAACGAATCTGAATAACTCCAAATAATTGATTTGATTCATACTGAGTTGTCCTGCATATTTATTTTTACATGATAAAAGCCTCAATTTTTTTATTTCAAATAATATGCGATTTGCATGCCGAGTGTAAGACTAACCTACATAAATATCTCTTATGAAACACAGTGTGCTCAGTAAGTCATTCTGACCTCTATTCTGTCACATTCTCTGTTGTGAGAGCACAGATACATTATGTAACCAATGCATCACAGAATGACACCGTGCAGTGATAAAAAATAAATAAAAAAAAATTAAAAAAAATCCTTTGCGCGTTTCGGGCAGAACAAAAGATCACAGAAACAAAGCGCGGATCGTATCAATAAAGGAATCTCACTGACTGTCGCGTCCGCCTCTCGTATCGAATACACTTAACTACTGTAATCCTGGACTTTGATCACGTGAGTACAAACTTGGCCAAATGGAAAGGCGAGTCTCGGTAGTACGCTTCCGACCGCCATTACATTACAATGCGCGGTGGGCTGGACGATCGTGCGCGAAGAAACGCTACAGCGCTCGGCGTAAAACAAACAGACACAGGGTGAGAATGACACATTCAGGCTGCGCGCACGCTTACATAGCTGCATAATAACGCTGTCTGAGAGATAAACAATGAGGAAGGAGTCGCCGCTGAGGAAATCATACACGCCTTTACGGATTTAATTCAACAGTGAAAGAGAAACAGAGAGGATGCGCTTTTAAATGCCGAGGTGGTGGTTTCTTAGACAAAAAAAAAAAAACTGCAGCATGCAACATATTCTTTATGTCAGCAATGGGCGCCAGACAAGGACGGCCACTTCTGCTTGAACTGTACATTTAAGAAATCCTATCTGATATATATATATATTTTTGTTTGTTGAAGACTGAGGCTGTTGCGGTCGCGAGAGGACGTTTCGTAATGATATAAAGCTGAAAGGAAGGAAGGATTTTTTCAAACCTCCGTCTACACAGACGCCTGCTTGTCGTTTTCCTGCTGGTGGAGTAGCCCTGTAAGAATAGTTTTTTTTTCTTGTCTGAACGCTGTGACTCATGATTAGGGCTTACTGAGGAACCCGCTCGACTTTGTCCGTCCTGCCGCGGAGGAGCACTTGGTTGGTTTGCTTGGTGGTAGGTTGGAGTGGGGGAGAAGGTTTTTTTTTTTTTTTTTTCGGAGACCCCCTCCGCCTGCCCTCCGTTTAATTTAAGAGCAACAGAGGGATTAAACATTCCTGCCCGCGCCGCCTGTTTGTGTGAGACAGGCTGGGTTACATTGTGAGAGGAACGGTTGTGACAAGAAAGACGGCTATAAATAGCACATTGCAATTCTCGAAAACTATCACAAGTGGTGCATCAGCTTGTGGACGAGCAGACGGAATCAGATATCCTGCGTGCTCCGAGTTGATTGCTTCGCGGTGCAGCGGTTATATATAAAGAAGTTTTGACTCTTGATTTTTGACATTTTTGGGGGTGGGTTGGGGGTGGGGGGTGGGAAGAGGCTGCTCCTCGGCGCGGAAGAAAGGAGTCGTTTTCCCCATGGATTACGGTCATTTAATGATGAAACTATCCGCGGAAAGACTGATTTGGAAACAGGCGGATCTTCCTCGGGATTGAGATGGATACATTTCAGTGCTCTCCGTTGTTGACAGTGATCAGATTTGGAATCGCCTGACTTGGATTGTAACAATGTTGTGATCCCCGCACACGCTTGGATTTATCAACACTACAACACAGGCTATCTTATCCGCTGTTGGCTTATTATTATAATTTTTATTTATTTATATATATATATATTTTGGATGCATTCTGCACTTCTTTTTGAATACGCCCATTCGACCATCCCGAGTTTATTATCCGGACCTCTTGTGAGGTTATAAGCCTGCTTGTTTTTGGCAGACTCGTAAGGGAACCGATTTGTCAGCCCCTGCTCGGTGTTTGATACCCATGTAGGATTTCGACATGCCCCGCGCTGACGACCCCAAAGGCGGACCATTATGACTACATCGGCGAATTGGGTGGCTAACGGGGCAAGCCTTGAGGACTGCCACTCCAACATCTTTTCTCTGGTACAGTATTAATAAATCATGTTGGTCACAGACACGCGAGGCGCCTGTGATGGACAAGTCATAAGACAGTGGGAGGCATGCTTTAATGTGTGTCTGCTGTACAAAGGTGAACCAATTGCTGATGTTGTTATTAGGCAATCATTAACGCGGGTTAGTGATTCGGAATAAACAGCATATTTCATCACTATAAGCCTGATATAATAAGGCGCCTCAGCTCAGGGGTTTAAATGGGGGTGATTTAACATGAATAAATCAACTTTATTATCCGATTTCAAACCAAAACAAATCTCACGATGCTTAAAACACAGGGTTCAAATGCTAGAAGTTCTGGCTGGCAAATCATTTGTGTATTTGCATGTATCTGGCAAATAAACAATAGGTCAACTGTCGTTTTTTTTATGAGCACAGTGGCCATTATCCTGCACTCCTTTAAATAATCATTTCACTGGAAATCTTGCTGGAACTCTAATGCATTGCCAAGCAACTAACTTGGAAAGGAGCCCTGCTGCTGCCACTGTCAGATATCTCTACAGCCAGATAATAAAGCAAAAAGGATTGTCTGATATTCAGCAATAATAGTTTTATGCATGGAGCTGCTAAAAATGCTCCCTAGGTCATAAATTGGAAGTAAAGGAGAACTGAGAACATTTTATTTTTCTTTTCAGAAAAAAAATGACTAAATTAGTGGAATAATTGTCTCACGGGAGAAAACAAAAGCATGAGAGATTTTGACAGGCAGCGTCATGTATCAGGCACACAACGGAAGCGACACTTTCACACTGAAAACAAGGTGTTTTTGACTCTCCAGGCAGTAGCATTTTTGCAGAAGTCACTGCTTTTGAGGGTGGAAGAGAACCGAGCAGTGGCGCTTTCACAGTTTTGGTCCTGCAATCAGCGAGTTAACTGTCTTACTACAACAGGCAGCCAAGTGGAAAGGCATGCAGTAGGCTGAGCTCAGGCACAGGCTGCTGCTGAGAACCACAACAACATATGGGTCCTGGGGGCTTTTTAGGTGATCGTGCAGGTTGTCAGCCTGCAACAGCAGTCAGCACATGTCACAAGATATGGTCATGATTTTAAAAAGAGAAAGAAAAGAAAAGAAAACAAAACGGTGGCCACAGGGGAGGAATAGACTTTTCAAAGTGAATCATCACTTCTTCTTTCACGTGTATTTGAGTAATATTTGTGTCTGTAAATGGAACAAAAGGGGAATCTCAAGCTACTCAAAATCATCTTGTTTGGATTGCTGTCCAGTCGCACTGAAATACAGGCAATACACCAGAAGTCTTAAATTTTCTCGGCCTGACACAAAAGAAAACATCGATTGCCCCTCTGTCACCGTGTCATTTGTGGATATTCCCTCGTGGGAAAAAGAGAACGCTTTCATTCACTCGCTGTGGCATTATTGGCCATCGTGAGCATCCCTTTCAAATGGAGGGAGAAAGAGACCATCCATCAGCTGGCTTGTTTAGAATATTTATGACTGGCTGGTGCCTAAGTGGTTGCTCACTGGCAGGACTCCTACAGGGAAGTCCAAGATGGGACAAAACACTAATGAGACACCGAGTGTCCTGGTTAGAGGGGGTGATAGAGACAAAGAGACAGACACAGCGATGAAGAATGCATTCTGATGCTGATGTGACAAAAAGCTCCAGAGGTGGCGGCTGAGGCGCTGTTAATATCGCTTGAAGGGAATGAAATGAATCAGCAAACAAAAAACTTCTGTATATTTTTGTGCTTGTTGTTTCCTACAGGCATTGTTTTAATGCTGAAAGAGTAATGGGAAATTGATCAACAGTGAGAAGAATTATTACCTTTATTTGACCAGGAAGTCCCAATGAGATCAAATCTCTCTTACAAGGGGGGCATGGCTACAAACACAACATAAAATACAAGATCAATAACATAATGTACAGTATACAGAACATCCACAGGTCTCCTTTACTGCATTCCTTATGATGCTTTTAAATGCATCAATAGATATAGGCATTAGGTCTTTCTGTAAATTATTCCATGTCCAAGGTGCGAAGTAAGTCTCCCGATCTGTCAGATTTTTAGGCACATCAACAAGCAGCCATTTAGAGGAGCACAGCTGATAACTGTTGGTACTGGGAAAGAGAAGGGTACAAAGGTAGACTACAAGTTTACCTAGTATTACTTTATAGAGAAAAATATACCAGTGCTTTGATTAGATGGACCAGCTACTCATATGCTTCTGATTTTATGAATCAGTCAGAGGCAGCATGAAGTTTGTCATCTTTTAATGACAGTAAGGTGGGATACTTTTGTTTTTAATCTTTTCCCTTTAGATTGTGTTCTCCTGTTCTAATCACTGAGCGCTCCTGCTCTGACAGCCTGTTAAGCAGCATTCCAGCATGCATTAACCTTGTCGCTCCCACTGACTTACTGTTATTGCAACCCGCACCAGGAAAAAGCACCTTAGGAAGTATAAGCGCCCATGTTGTGGAACTTCATGGGGGCACGGCAGATTACTGTCATGAGCTCCGTGTGGCCCGTGTCAGATTCTTGAGATTGCTGCAATCACACAACCCACAAAACAACTGTCTTGTGTGCTGGCGATCATCCATCTGTGACAGAAAGCAAACAAGAGCTTTTTAGGTGGGAGAAAAAAAAGAAAGAAAGAAAGAAAGGCACATGGTGAGCTAAGTTGAAGTGGCACTGAAACATGGAAGGGTGGAGGAAAGGAGAAGAGGAGAAACAGGAATGTTTTCAGCTAAAGGAGTGAGCAGAGAGAGAGAGAGAGAGAGGCTGATGGACTGAAGCAGAATCTGTTTTCATTTTAGGAAAGTATTATGACTGATGTGCATTTCCTGACTGCTAGCCTCAGCCTATTTGAGCAAGAAACTGAGAGTGAAAGAGTGAGACAGAGCAAGAGAGAAAATTAAAGAGGGAGAATGTAATGGGAGAGAGAGAGAGAGAACCGTCATTTTTCTGTGGACTGGGCAGGTTCTCTTAAGACTGAGTCCCAGCCTGAATATGAAATGCAAGGAGGAGACAGTTAAGAGCTTCACAACACAGGAAGCCTCAGTGTGTGTGTGTGTGTGTGTGTGTCTGTGTGTGTGCTGCTGCTACTGTGTGTGTGTGTGTGTTTGTACTGGGCACACTGTAAACCATGCAGACTCTGGAGGCAAACTTCAAACACCCGTCATATTATACACACACACACAGACAAACACACCCGGTGATGCTTTCACAAACATGAGCAGCACAACACAAAAATGGGTGCGGGGTGGGGGGGGGAGAGAGAGATAAACAACCACATTCCCACACACAAACATGTATATCACAAATGCAGCATACATGCACACACCAAATCTTCCTCCCACACTTGCATGTGCGTACACACCACGCGTCTCATTGCCTTTATTTGGGGTGTGAGTGTATCCTACATCCAGGCTTGTGCAAACATATGTGGAATGGAGAGACCTTAATTAAAGGACTTCTCCTGTCCCCTTGACAGAGGCACATGGAGTGTAACACTGGTAATTAAGTGTCCTCAAGTAGAGGTCTAATGTGATCAACTAAAAGGTGCTCATTAGCCAAACTGTATTCCAATAGAGATCTTGCTTGTATAATGATGATGCTACTGTCTGGTGTGGACATAAAAATGCTAAGAGATGAGGCTGAGGGAATACCATTAACAGCGGTGTCTTGATTTATGGCAGGTGAGTGGCCATGGCTTGTAAGAAGAAGCAGGTAATCAGGAGCGGTGCCTTTTTAATTTAGGCTGTTTGTGTCTCCTCGTTATTAATGGTGGTGAATATTGCAAGGTTGCTTGGGGATGAAAAAGAGCCAGCGGTTGGATAGTGTGCCTGCTGTGGTCTGCTGAGCCAAGAAATTGTTGAACTGGGAATTATTTGAAATGTATGTTGAAATTACAGCAAAGTACTGCTTTTAGTATAAGAATTACACATTTATAGGTGTCTAATAGAATTATTATTTTTTTACTTCAACATCTTCTAAAAATACACTAACAATTAGCAAATAATGTCAGATACATTGTTTTTGACTTAAGTGTTGATAAGTAGCAAGTTCTATAAAGTAGCAGCAGTATGCAAGAGGTAAATTAGATGCAGTGTCACTGTGACGTTGTTTTTTTTTCTTCAGATGTAAATGCTCTGCTCAGTGCATATATTAGTCATAGTTCTTTACCTGCCAAAATCATGACAGTCATAAACCAGTCTTTAATGTCAATTTTAGCTTCAGACTTTAGCTAAAGACATGCAGTGATGGCACACAAAATGACTTGCCATGTTAGTCCTTGTCTAATCTCAAACTTTTGTATAAGAATAAATGAGCAAATTACTAAAATATGGTGAAGGTAAATGGATTGTGTGGAGATGGTTGTCTTTAGTGAGCATTAAACATGCCATGCGAAGCCTTAAACTTGGTAAAAGCAACTTTCAGCTGTGGATTTGTGTATGTTTTCCATGAGCTGCGATGAACGTTGTGAAAGCCGTGAAGAAACTGCTAATCGATGCATTTTCTTAAAGAACAATGCAGCCCTATAAGCACAAGGGATTAGGTCACTCAGGGTTTGTCTACACATATAATTGTCACTATAAATTTCACATTTTTTTCAGATGGTTGTGTTTACAGATAAGAAAAAGACACTTGCCAAATCAGGATCTATCTGATGAAATGATGAGTAAACAAACCTTAATCTAGGCATTCAATTTCAGATGATGGCATTGTTTAAACCCATGTTTAATGAAATGAACTGCTATTTGATTTTTAAAAAAAGATTTATAAGGATGACAATGAAGTCGTGACAGCACTGAGGAGAAGCTCATTCCAGCCTGCTCACTTGCAGCTGAGGCAGGTAGCACTGGCTTTACCTGGTCTACCTTCCACTAATCTGCCATTGTCGCAGCTGAGGGAATCCCTCATCATGGCAGTAGGTCGTGTTAAAGCAGTGGCCCGCCCGTCTGTCTGAAGGTGGCATGCTGTATGTCAGAGACACACACTGTAATCGAATAACTTGTGAATGAGCAGTGTAGTAGTTCAGCTGCTAACAGAAATAGGGTAGAGTGTGAGTTGAAAACAGGAAGACGGGAATCTCCTCACTCATACTTCTGTTTTCACTACACATCCCTTTTCTCGTAAATTCTCTCGAGTGTAGTCATGGATTTTATCTGAGCGGCGGGCTTGTCAGGGACCTGCCACAGAGGTGAAGAACGGTTCAAAGACAGAGTGGGAGGGAGGGAAGGAAGCACCGCCGGTCCCAGAGCTGGATATGGGACAGGATGGTGCAGGAGTATTTTGGAGCACGGTGGCTTGAGTGTGAAATATGTAAGCCCAGCAGTGCCAGCTGTGTTCTATTCTTAGCGTCCGCTGGTGTTCCTGCATGTGTGTAGGGCGACAGAAGTCTGAGTGGGGAAGGAGGATTGGCAGGAATGGGCAGTAGCTGGTGCCATCAGCTGCCTGTGACAGCTGGAAAGTTTGGTAGGTAGTTGGCAAACAGACTGATGGATTTTAGAGAGATGTGTATTAAACACATCATTGTTTAGTGTTACTTTTGCTGTTTTCTGGTCATAGTGGAGCCATAGATTATAGCTAGATAACAGATTAGATTATATATATATATATAACATTAAAAAAACATACACACACACACAAACAAATATCCATTGGTTTGTGGACTTTGAATTTTTTAAATGTTACTTTTTTCTTTATATAGGAAAAAAAAAAAAATATATATATATACTGGAGTTCATACTAATTGGATGGTCTGTACCATACAGTAAGCCCTATTATTTGTAAGATAATTACATTAAAATAATCCCAAAGGTGAAAACAGCACAAACACAGCTTTGAGGTTAGTTTAGGAATTTAAGGTAGATGAGGTGAAGCGTAGGAGACAGCTGCATTATTCTAGTTGACTTCTAGCTGTCACTCGAAGTGGTCCCACCTCTAGAAATGCGTATCTAAGCCTGAATGAAATTTAAATGGGCGAGTTATAAAATAAAATCAGTTTACTGCAGTTGTTATAAAGGGGAAAGTAGCTATAATGACCAAAGGTGTGTTTTACCAGGCTATAAAGATATTTAATTCTATTATAAGGTTGGACATTTTAACATGGGAGTATGTGGGGATTGACTCGCTTTGCCAACCACAAATGGACATTTGAGGAGCTGCAGTTTTTGGCACATCAGCGTTGGCTTCATTTTTCAGTCCTGGAGGTTGTAGCTTGGCTGATGTAATACCAACTCTTGATATTAAATTCAGGATTTGCATGCTTTACACTTTAGAAAATGTGTTAATTGTAAGAAAAATAAGGAGCCATGTAAACCTTTCTAAAAAAAGTGAAGTTGTACTTAATTATAAATCTTCAGTAAATGTAATTTCCACCAATTTGCTTGTTATTTATCATCTCCCAACAGAGATACGTTTTCCCCTAATTCTGCTGCTTTCCTTTACAAATGAACTCCACTTTGCTCCAAAGCACGGTGTCTGATTGTTAGATATATTCCAGAAACCAGTAAAATGTTTGTTTTGGTGCTATGGGTCTCATGTAGCATCACACGGGAGCGTTGGGCTTTCCTCGGGGAGATCTGTTTGCTATCTCTCCACCTGACTGCAGGCCAATTGACAAAGAGAATTTCTTTTAAGGGAGATATTGCCCTGCTTGTAACTGGGCAAATATTTTCTGCAAGCCAGACAGCTTTGCCAATATCATGGCTGGCTGGGATTCAATTGCTGTTAGAGCGCACTTAGGTTAAAGGGTTTCTCTTAGAGCTGCAAAACAAGAGGGGAGAGAGAAAACATTAATGTTGTCTGCGGTGCTGTTGCAAATTCTAATTATCGTGTGTTCATGTTCCATTGAGAGATTATCTGCGACCAATCAGACGGGTACTTGATGAGAACAAACACATTATGTGCAGACTGTTGATTCACGGCCGTTTGTGCATTGATTCTCCCTGCTCTGCCAAACGGTACTCTCTCTCATCTTGAATTAGGCAGACACTCATGATTTTTCAAATGCTAATGAAAATTTGTACAGCTCAATTTCAGTCCTGGCTTGCTTTATGGAATAAATGGACATTGCAGTATAATAGCGAGGCACAAAAAGGTTTGATGGAATATTTACCAGACAGGACCGAGTGAGCGTGAAGCCACGGGGCTAAGTGTTTATGCAAAGATGCGAATATGCCATGTTGTTATGGTATCTGCTTTGAAGAGTGAGTGGACATAAGAGGAGGACTTGAGTGGGATTACACAAGATTGTGTGAGTGCATGTGCTGAAGTGCAGAGGACTTTTAATGTAAAAGCTCTGATTGGCTACCACTCCCACTTAGTAAGCAAAACAGCGGATTAGAGACAACAGCCGGGTGAGTTGCAGGTTGAAACCTGTTCAGGTGTGTCCTACCGAGATGTCAATGGCCTGGCAGTGTCTCGGTCCTCCACCCACCTACCCACATGCAGTTTTTTGCTATCCAGGTTTCTGCTTTATACTTCGTTTATCTGGTGTGTGATGAAACAAGGAAAAGTCATTTTGACTTATAGAGGGCTGTCTTTTTATCTTAAAAGGCATCCCAGTGGGAAAAAAAATCAATGCAGGAAATTACTAGCCAAATTAGATATTTTTCGTACTGCTTATACTCCATTTGCCAATTTCAGAAACAATCAGACTATTAACTACTTGTAGGCATTTCAGAAAGCCTCCATGCGGTGCTAATTGTACAATTACTGTACTGAGTAATTTTTTTTTTAATGCAATTTAAGTCATTCTTGATCCACAAAAACTCAGTGTGTAATCCTGTACAGCGGAAATGTTCAGCCAAATTGGAGCTCATGAATTCCAGCTGCAAGGGAAAAATTGGGGTGATGCTTTATTTTATAATAAATATTATTAATACATTGTAAATTAATAGTTAATTAAACTTTCCTAAATAATATTTGTCTGTAAACAATGGTATAATGAGTAATACTATTTGCTAATTCTTAATAATATAAAAAGTCAGACTTTGTGATTAATTTGACTAGTGTAAAATGATTACTCTGAGCTATTCTGTGTGCTTTGTATTATATCTGTTAAAAAAACAAAGAAATTACATTCAGATGACAGACAAACAAAACAAAAAAATTAATTATGCAGTCGTTAATGAGTAGCAGATATCCTTGTTCCCTTTAAAATAAAGATGCCATTATTCACTTGGGAACCTAGATCATTCCTAGGGTGTCAAACTGCCGTTTTGTCAAAGCCACTGGCATCCCATAAATCCACACAAGGCGTCCTTCGGTGTTGCTGCTGTGACACACCTATCCCAGCAATAGTGAGACCAATCTGAGATCCATCGTCACATATGGAAGACCCCTTGGTGTCACATTTTGACGCACTGGGAGCCCTTAAGCTTCTTTGTTTACATGTGCGGGGTTGATATTTGTTGTAACCAAACAAACATTCATAAATGTCAGTTTCAGCTAAATAATATCTAAGTAATATTTATTAATATTGTAAACATTATTGTCCTTTTATTGCATATTAACAGTAAATAAGTATTAACTAAAGTTTAATTAATAATAAATGTGGTTTTTTTTTAAATTAACTACTAATTAACTGTTTATTAACTGTGGTTGTTATGAAGTGTTAGGACAAAGGGAGGTGTAGCTCTGCTCAGGAGAGATGTGCAGCACGCTGCTTTCTGATTTATAGAGTACTGTAATGTTATATTTTCACTGTAACCCTGGAGACAGAAATCTCCAAACTTGAATATCTTGCTGAATTCCTACAGATGTTGTATGTTGCCTAGCAACTGTTTTTACTTCTCTCTCTTTCTCTTCTGAGTCTCTCTTTTTCTGTCTTTTGTGTCTTTTGCTCATTTCTCCCTCCCCGTGGCTTGTCACAGTTAATTAAGTTACACCAGAGACACTAGTAAGGCAGGGGCTGGTTTATTTATTTGCACGTTAATAATTTAGTCTAAGCTGGACCACTGCTTTAGTCTGTCCCTTAATGCTTTGAAAGCAGCCTAATGCTGCAGCTTGTGTTGTTTCATTTTGCAAATGGCAGGGGATCTTGTCTTTCAGATGTGGCTTTGCTACTGTACACAATGTCCAGCTGTCTTTGTTGGTCTTCCGCTTCTGTTCCTCCTACCTCCTGCTTCTCTTTGTGTCAGGTGAGAAGTCATGGTTTGATGGAGGCTTTCCGTGGCGTGATTGGCAGGTCTATCCGTCACTCAGCCCTGGGGACTCTCGCTGCTCTAATTAGGTCGCTTGGCTTGCTCACCTCCCAGGGCTGGATGCTGCAGCAGAGCACAGATCAAATGACGGTCCCTTGTTTTGTAGGGGCTTGTAAAGGTGGTGGCAGAAGGCAGAGGAAAGGCATCTGTTTAGTGTCCCAGAGGCCTTTTTTTCTACACCTGTTTGGTGCTTTTGTGTCGCTCTTGCTCCCTCGCAAATGCAGTAATGTGCATCGCTCTTCATTTGTGTTGTAAAATGCCAGAAGGGAGTGCGACTCCTTGTGGGTTAATTTGATTTCAGCGGGTTAATTGATGAAGGGGGAGTCATTGCCTGTTCTGATTTTTGCCACTGGCACTTCTAACTGGTGTCTTCTCAGTGTTGACTTAGTATCACAGCCTCAAAGCTCACATTTTCTTTGTTCATATTTAATTTCCACACTTGATTTTGCATTGTACTGCAAAACAAACAGTGTCATTAAAGTTGTAAGATTTCAGTTCCTGTTTTTTTTTTTTTTGTGACACCACATTTACTGTAGTAACAAGTGTGGTTCATTGTTGCAACAATCACTGAGCAGCTACTTTGCTGAAAATACTAAAAGAACTGCAGCGACTGCACCTGCTCACACTATAGCCGAGTAGATCAAGCTATAATAAACAGTAATGCACCTTTTCCATCATGCTGCAAAGAATTGCAATCTGATTTCATGCTGCAAGCAGAACAACAGGTAAGTGGTTGCTAACTTTATTTGGCAACCTATTCCTTTATTAGACAATACAAGTAAAGAAGAAGAGGCAGCATGTGGGGAAAAAGAGCAGTGAAAGCTGAGAGAACTTAAGCAGGGAAAAAGTCAGGTATTGGGTAACCTCCTAAATTTACTTCTACTACTAATTGATCTACTGTCAGTACTGCCAGATTAAAACCTTCTTCATTTGCAGATTAATTTTGATTCTAACCTTAAAAATAAATTTGATCTTGTGCATTGCCAGTTGCATGCTTTTAACTTGAAGAGAATCAGGGTGATGTGAGCAAGGTCACATCACCCTGATTCTCACAGCAGTGGACATCACCTACAATAAAAATTACATTGAAGGTAATAAATAAATGTAAATACATAAAAGGGGATCATTTTTACATCTATCTATTTTCTATACAGCTTATCTAACTTAGAGTTCCAGGGATGCTGCAACCTATCCTAGCTGATATGGGGGTGGGGGTTGGGGGTGGATATACCTTGGACAGGTTTCCAGTCCATCTCAGGCCTATCACAACTGCACACCCTCTTCATCCACGCTTACAGTCACTTAATAACTGAATATGTATTGCTTTGCTCAGAGGAAAGCCACGCAGGCACTGGGAGAGTATACAAACTCCAATTATACTTCTCCTTATTTTTATACATCTTTTTTTTCCCCGAATTTTGGCACTGTGTGATCTCACTGAAAGCCGACATCCTTATGATCATCTCAGGCGCACAGGTCTGGCTGTGAGCACAAAAGCCCCACCCACCTGCTGTTCAAACCTTCTGCTTACAAGAGGCAGCCAATCAAAAGGCACTTGGTTTAAAGCAGTGGGGGGAGCAGTGGGGGGCTAAAATGACTTGTTTACAGAGAGCAGATAAATTGAGGAGCTGCATTGTGAAAGGATGCAAGATCCTTTAGAAATAACTGAATTCTCTCCGTCCTCTGACATTGAATCAAAGAGAGATGGATGCCATTGTGTTTGTCTGATAAAGACAACAAGTCTTATCTAAAGGCTCACAGGCATCACAACCGATCTGAACACACCCCAAATATTGGCAGCTTGTCAAGCGTCTAATCAGATTTGACGTTGATGAGAAAGCTATGCCACTCTGACAGTGTTGTGTATGTGCCAGAGTAGGTAAAACTGCTGAGCCAAGCTGTCTCTCAACCGCCTAAAGTGGCTTCTTTGTCAGACTGTGAGGCTCTTATGCTGTTGTGAGATTCCTAAAGAAGTGCCATCTCTCTTAGACGACATTCTCTATGTGCTTTCTGTCAGCTTTGGTAGCGCATTAGGCGCTTATCCTCTCAGATGATCACATCAGCTGCGTTCCTGCTAGAAGCTCAGGCATTTGCTCACGACCAAGACTAAATATATTTTCTCTTAACTTTCTGTGTAAACGCGTGTTTTCCAAAGATCTCTCTCTTCAGTGGCTTTATGCGCGAATTCTTTCACAACTGTCGTTTGTCCTGAAAGTGAAAGGAAGTACTCTACAGAGTCGGCACACGCCTCTTTTCTTTTCTAGGGGAGGGCAAAAGAAGTGTATCTGCATGTGCTTTCCTGCATCGGAGTAGTACTTGGGGAGTTCAAGAGGTCCATTCAAAAGGTCGTGGAAGTTTTTGAGGGAAAAAGAGGAGCAAAAACATTTTCAGACTGTGGAAAAGTGTATGTCAAGTGTGTTTTCCTCTTAGCTTTGCTATCTAGGTAATAAATGTTTCCTGTTCATTGTAAAGTTCCTGGACTTTAAACTATATATATATATATATATATATATATATATATATATATATATATATATATATATATATATATATATATATATACACACACATACACACACATATATAATCTTCACGCATGCTCCAGACTTTTAGAACTGAAGTATGACAAGCATATCTGAAAATGATATCCTCTTCCCTGCTTTTTTCCCCTCTTTAATTCACGTGCTTTTGACTTTATCCAGCATGTTCGCTTTGAGCAGTACATACTAAAGATTAAAGTGCTGACTTCCATATTTTTGTGATTACAAGCACAAGACTGGTGCACCGAGGTTGACCTCTGGTTTGGAGACAGATTATGTTTTTCCAAGCCGGTCCCCCACCCACCCCCACCCAGGAAATACCTCTTAAACTCTCAGCTTTAAAGTTCAGATTTCTGTCAGACACCACCTTTTAAACATACAAAATCCCAACGCACAACAAAGAATCAATCCAATTGCTGGAAAGATAGAAAGATTTTCATGCTGCCGGCCAAAGAGGTTTTAATGTAGTTCTTTAAATAAAGTGTGATCCTCCACATCCTCTGTGCTAAAGCAAACATTTTCTGTAAACATTTGGTTTGCTCTTATCGTTTCTCTGTTTACTAGACAAAAACATATAAAAAGATGAATTTTTTAAAAAAAAGCCAAAGAGAAAGTATGAGATACTCCTGGCGGGGATGTATTACATAGGCATCTGTCGCGGTGAGAAAGTGCTGAGAGATGAGCGGGAGAGTGAAGACGAGAAAGATAATAGAGGTGAGAGTAAGGTCATGGCTTTGGTCCGTCTTAGCAATTGAAGGAAAAGCTCTTGTTTTTGCTCCTGCATTCAATCAGAAATTGAACCAGCCAACCTAGAGAACAAGGGGCTCGGAAGAGTGCAGGGTTTTATTGACAGTGAAACAAAATCCTCCATCTTTTTTCTTGACCCCTTTGCCTTTTCCCCCTGTGGTAGTGTTTAAAATAGACAGAGACTGCAGCCTAGAATAATGTTTGATTTGCTTTTTTGTACTCGGAAGGATGATGAGGAATTTGCCGCTTTTGGATACATGTTTGCTGTGCTTTTTGCCATCTTGGCTCGCAGACGGACGGTTTGAACCAAGCATGCTGATGGCGCAAAAGGACATTTTTGTCCTAGTTAAATTCTCTCAGATTCATGAGAGTGGAATCCCAATTGGGTAATCCATTCTTTTATAACGTGTTTTTACAGTTCTGCCTCATTTAGCACTTAAATTACTATACTTATCCAGCCAGTGTGTTGTTAAAATCCATTCTCTGATTGGTCTGCACTTCAGGAACTTACCCCCCATTTCTTTAAAGAGCAGCAGTGAGAGAATTATAACATAAATGAACAAAATGAATCAAATAACCCTTTTTTATGTGTCCTGTGTGACAGGATTTTGTTCACCAACAGTGATTTGTCACTGGAGTTGCAAATAATAGCTCTGCTCCCGCTTTGTCTGCAGACTCAGCTGTGATATCAGTTGAATTCACATGCTTGACAGATTTTCTCTTATGTGTTACAAGTGGTAATTTATTCATACAAATATGAGAATTGGCTGTTTGTTAACACTAGTATTACTGATTTCAGAGGTCTGATAGTGAAGGTGAAGAGCGCTGAGAAATCATTATCATTCAGTAAGAGTGTCGCTTTTACTACCTGCATGCACATTTCATATATTTAAAAAAACACACACAATATTGATGTACGTGCACATGCTGAAGAGATGCACTAAAACACACACAGAGATAGACAAGCAGATCTTCGCTGTCATATCT
Organism: Pterophyllum scalare; assembly: GCA_024447675.2. Lineage (NCBI taxonomy): Eukaryota > Metazoa > Chordata > Actinopteri > Cichliformes > Cichlidae > Pterophyllum > Pterophyllum scalare. The sequence goes on along the minus strand of JAMQGT020013036.1, from coordinate 41,087 downwards.
GAAAAATAACTGGACATCAGTCTGAAAATATGTCCGCCTCCTGACGCATGTCAGTGTTTTTTTTTTTTTGAGCACTTCTGGTCTGCGCATCGTCACAGCTGCGGTGTGTGGATGCCAGTGTTTGCGCGCAAGCATGTGTTTGGATGTGCCCGCGAGCATGTAAGTGCAGTTCAGTTCCTCTTCCTTCAACTGTGCCACAACTAATCCTCCACAGGAGTTCAGCAGGATGTTAGGCCAGCACTTCCCACATGGCCAACAAGTACAGAGCACTTTGTTTGTGCTGCCTCTGGCCACTTATTTAACCAAAAAAATTAGAATTATCTGATAAAACTTAAGCCACTTATTTTTGCACTACAAAGTAAGTACATTTGGACTTAAAGCCCCCCACACACGCACACACACAAAATGTGTTTTGCTAGTAACTGAAGTATCTCTGCAGCTTTTGGTTTAAATAGCTGTGAAATATTGTGCTGACTATTCACAGGCGCAAAACACGACATGTCTGAAGGGGACCATTTAACAATCGGTTCACAGAGGAGTGTGTTTTGCTGGTATGCCTCCATTGTAAATATATATTCTGACATTTTGCTTCCATCATCTCAGCTCCTGATTCAGTAGCAGCAGACAGCTGTGCCAAACAGTGGAGGAACTTTTGACATTGACTGGGAGTGACGAGGCTGTGCAAGCAGATGTCTTCCTCTTTGCTCTGGGACAAATAGCATCTTTGACCTTGTCATGGCTAATTTTAGGGCTCGGCTTATCACAGCGCCAATGTTTATATCTTCTATTACACACGCTGTCATTATAGAAGGGACATGCTTGTAATTATGGGTTCATTTTGCAGGGAGGATGTTCATGCGTGCCAAATTCATACCTTATTGTACACTCACTTTTAAGATGCTGCAGTGGATGCGTGCCAATAAGTAATGTTGATATGTTCATTACAAATACTTGAGTACATGCACACACTTCCTCATGCTTCGGGCTTTTTTAGGTTTTTATTTGGATGCACACAGTAGTTACTAGCTTGCACACACACACTTAACATTTCTATAAGCCTCCTTGTCCCCTCTCTTTACAATCATCAGAACTGAGGAGACTGCTTTTCTTCACCCACTCAAAGACACTGCAGGCTTTAATTTCCTTTGAGCTGCTCTTTTCTACCTGTCTCTGCGTTAAAATGGGTCAGTATTTTTCTTCCCTCCGTTGGCCTTGGATGGCTTGGTGCCTGGGCCAGTGTGCCAAACATGATCCTCACAGCTGGGTGAACACAGGGGAGGAGAGGAGGGCAACGCAGCACACTGAGAGATTTTCCCCCGCCTGCCAAATCTCCGTCCTGTTCAACAATGCCTTTGTGCACTCTGCTCATTCATGCGCAAATGCAAACACAAAAACACAAACAAACATCAAAATATAGTTTCCAGAACATACATGATCATCACAGGGTCACTGATATTTGTGTGTGCTCACCTAAAAAAAAAGAGAAATCAGAATAGGATGCGTCACCTTTCAGGCTTTGATGGAGGAGATGTTTGACTTATTTACTGCCTCATCACAAAAGAAGTTGCAAGTCTGCAGCAGGCAACATAAACACCCTTCATCTCATTAGCTTAAATGGAGAAGATGTCAGTCCCTGGGCCGGATTCCAGTCATTGACCCCGACACTATTTCCTCTTTTCATGTCTCTCTCACTCTTGGCTTGCTCTGTATTTCAGTGCCGTCTCTCCTGCAGTAGTTCATTCATGTATTTCACTCAAGGCCATCCTTTACGTCTTGCTGTCACTCTCCAGCTCGTCTCTCTGCAATAGTTACACACTCTTTATGCTATCTTTACAGCAGCAGCAGCAGCAGCAGTGAGTGAGGGTATTGATTAAATAAGGTTATAACAACACAACAGGGAGACATTAAATAATTTTAACCATTTATGCAACGATCGCAGCTGCGTAAACAGGCAGCTGGTGAAAATAGAACATAAATGGACGGCTTATGTGCAGATATGGATTAAATCAGGGTTGAATGATTTGCTCATTCATGGGAAACACAGTTTATATGGTCAGTTTTAAAACCCGCACTGGGTTCATCTATAATGCTTGTTTTACTTTATCTTGTATATAATATTATTTTTTGAAATGCCCAAAGAGTGACACTCATTAACACTAATTAATAAACAAATTACAAGATTCCTGAATCTTCATTCTGCAAGACTAGGTTATATAATGTACTTTCAGTTGTAGTTCCTTTATTCTGCTGACAAAAAAAAAGAATCTAAATGAAAAAGAATGAATAAATAATTTAGTCACGAAAAGTAAAGCTATTATCTGTGCTGAAGTGTGGAGGATGAAGTCAGTAATCTCACAGCCTGAGGAAAGAAACTGCTCTCTGTGGCACGGAAGTGGATACGTCTGTAACGCTTGCCAGATGGCAGAAGGGTGAACAGTCTGCGGCTGGGCTGGGTATTGTCATTTAGCATATCACTGATGCTCGTTAGATTGGTACCTGTGATATTCTGAGCAGTTTTAATCACATGCAGCAGAGCCTTCGCATCTTGGGCTGTGTGTGCATCCTACAAAAGTTTGTGATGTTTCCAAATTGCTTTTTATTGTGCGTGTTTTAGCAAGTGTATTCATTTCCAAGGGTGGGAATGTTTCATATCAGTGTTTGTATGCTCCAAGTCAGCTCCACTGACGTAAATGAACGTGTGTGTAAGAAAAGGAAGAAAATCAACCATCAGTTTTTTTTAACTGAAACCAAGATAATATCCTGGCCAGAAGTACAAAGACATCCAAAGCAGAATAATTTTAAAAAAAGAGACACAGCAAATCCCATTGCTTTGGTGAGGCTTGAACTAGAGAAATTTGGTGGTTTAGCTTAAAAAAAAAAAGTGAAATTATTAAAGAATTGTTAAAAATATTGCTTGTTAAATATCTGCTAATTGACTTATAAATGAACTAATTATTTTACATGTTTGCACTGGAGCCATAGGGAAATTCTTATTTACTATATGTATTAACACTGCATTACAAGTGCAAGATTTAAGGATCTCTAATTGCTCTTCTCTGTTCTTCCAGGCGGAGTTGACGGGCATTAAATGGCGTTGCTACAGCTTCCGCAGTGGCGGCGAGTACGGGCCTGTGATCTCCGCCCCGGCTCAGGACGACCCGGTTCTGCGCAGCTTCATGCGCTGCGTGCAGTCCAACCTGCTGTGCGTGTGGCGACGCAAAATCAAGCCCGATGCCAAGGAGCTGTGGATCTTCTGGTGGGGTGAAGAGCCCAACCTCTCTGATGTCATTCATCACGAGCTGGAAGGTGAGAAAGAGGATGAAAGCGATGAAGGATGAGGGTTGCTCCTGTGTTCTATCCATCTCAATTATTTTTCCATCCCATCAGTCTTCAACCCAGCTTCCATTGTGCTCTGAAAGTTGAGGTTAGAAGCTTGTACAGGCTGGATAGTTATGTAGTTGCTTTATATAGAGAGGAGTTATCATGTGGAATACAGTCGACTTGTGCTTTAAGCGGATTTTATGAAAGACTGTCAGAGAAGTAGTGAAATATGTGTTGTGTCTTACATATGCACAAAATAACTTAAGGCGTTATAGTGTGGCATAATTCCTGTATGTTATACATGAGCTGCAGGAGCTCCCATATAGCAGAATTGCAGTATTATGTAGATTCAAGCTGTTTTAGTCTGCCGCACATTTGTTTAAGATGTTTAGGGCACATTGATCTGGTTTGTGTGGCACGGTCCTATTTCTGAGCCTCTTATAGCTCATATCTGAAATGTGTTTGCTTTGCATCTCAAGTGTTTATATGCTGCTTCAGGACTATCACTATGATGAAGTGCAGCAAACGAGGAGATTTTTCTTGCCAGCGTGAATGTGTGTGGTGGTGTGTGCTGGTGAAAATTACACCGAGATATCTCACTTGAGAGAGTGCTACTTGCTACTGTCAGCACAGTTGTCCCTATTTATAGCAACATTTGCATTATCTCGCTGTGCACGTGTGTAGAAGTCTAACGTATCGACTGAGCCCGTGGAAGACAGGGAAGGGGAAATGGGGGAGGGATTTATATTGGGTTTGGTTTGTAAAGGACAGGAGTCAGGATGGGGAAAAACAGGAATATTGGAAGGAGAGGTTGAAGCCATAGTGAGAATTTCAGTCTTCTGTTATCTGTTAAAGCTGACTTGATGCGAAAAGGCCTTTCAGGTACTGCAGTAGGTATTTGACAGATGTTTTTACTGCTGCTGGGGAGAGCCCATTACTCTGCACAAACATGTGTAATGGAGAAAGATATACGGTACATTTTGAGTTACGTTTGCATCACTAAGAGAGAAACCTCACTTTTTTCACAGCTCCCCCAAAAAACTGACAACATCGAAACTCCACTTTTATATCTGCTTACATCATCCAACTCTGATATAATCTGGCCTTTGTGAAAATTGTATTTTTTTCGTCATCGATTTGAAAAGATCTATGGAGGCTGATAACGATCACAAAAACACATTGAGTCAGTGTAGCGAGAACAGTGGCAGCATTTAGGCTTTCAGACCAAAAAGTTACCTGAAGCCATAAAACAAGCATGTGGAGCGTGAAATTTTAGCATTACCTCACCAATTTACAAGCTGCTAATGGCGGCCTAAAACACTGAGAATAACTCTCTTTGACTAGCACACCAAGGCCCAATAAACGTGATAACAATCTGAGCCTTTTTAATTACATTTTATGGTTATTGATTTCTTGCTGTTGCAGTTGTGTCACGGTTCTAAGAATTTTATTGTTATTTGTCTATTTTTCAATGCAGAGATGTGTTCTTGTTCTGCACATTAATGCATTTTGGATATTTGTCTTCATATGTTATGTCAAAACAAAGTCAAGGTAGTTTTTCTTTTGAGATTTCAAGATGTCTTCTTTCAGACTGGTAGAAAAAAATAAACCAAATCTACAGTTAGTTTATATCTTTTATAAACTGTGTAAATTAGTTTATATTTACTTAAATAGAAATATTTACATATATAATGTTGCAAAACTTAATTTGCTAAAGTAAGTAAAGTAATGAAAAAATAATTTTAAGTTATGAAACAGGGAAATGTAATGGCAGAATATTTACTAATTAAATCTAGTTTTGTAGAATTTTGCTATTCATATCTTTTATACATATACATAATTTTTAAAGGCCATTTTGTCAAAATGAAAACACCTGATTTAATAATCATATATGTGTTCTGTAAAAAGAGATAAAGCCTAATTTACACATTCAGAGATTGTCTTAATGTAACAATCATCAACTGAAGTTTCATGTTTTTTTGCCTGTTTACCTGTCAGGTTGGCCTGCCCCTGTTTCTAAATAGCAATATCTCATGATAAATACTATTACATTAGACATAGAATTCCATTCAAATAATCCTGAATTGAAATCTGTGAGCAAACTCAGCAACAGCAAAGATGGTGGTAGAAATTCAAGTTGAATCAGAGTCAAGATAACGACCCAGATAAGTACCCGGAGGTGTTTTGAGATGGCTGCCAAGTGGCATGGCTTGGTTTTGTGAGGATGTTGGTCTGCTGTTTATGTTCACAACTGACCTGTTAATAGGTCAGTTAGCCCATCACAATTGTGATTAACTGATATCTTGCTTTCTCTATGCAACTGTCCAAAGCCTATAAATATTTAAATTTTGGATACTGTTAAGATGCTGAAAGGCAGTAAATTCCCATATTTAAGAAGCTGGATCCATCAGATTTGGACTCTTGCCACTAAAAATGACAAACAAAGAAGGGAATCCACAAACTATAGTCACTCTAACGCCTTGCGATATATACCACTAATTTTACAGTGCCTCATGTTGCAGGGGATGTTGCAACACTAACACTAACACTACCCTGAACTGGGTCGTTTAGTGGCACTTTAACTGAAGTCCAAATGAGCGGGTTTAAGCGAATCGATCGTCCAGTCTTTGAAGCAAGAACGTACTACGTCTTTGGGAGCACTACTTCCACTTCTTTATCTTCTACAACTTTGGAGAGATGTTAGTGTTGAGGGACTCTCGAGGATGGATCTCTCTCTCTGCAGCACAGCAGATGTAGCTTACACATCCACGCGCACACATTCTGCACACAATTATGATGATAAGACTTCTTTTTTGTAAAATCTCACAGGTCTCTTATGTATAATTCCTATTAAGCACTGAAAATAGCACTTGGGGTGTAAGAAGTGGTTGATAATTGTTAATTAAAGTGAAGCTGGATTTCTTCCAAATTACAATCAGTTGTAACACAGGGGATATCAGTGTTTTAAGAAGTCTTTAAAAAGCTGCACACCTGAATATCTGCTCACTGTGGAAATGTTTGATCTTAGGTTTCTCTCTCTTTCCTGCAGTTCTTTCTCTGTCTCGCTTGCAAGACTTTGAATTCTTCCTCTCTTTTGTCACATGTGAAATCGAGTTCTTCGTGTGATTTCTCCCATTACATTCCTCAGCTTGCTTTCCTTCTTCCTTCGTCGACCTGGCCATTCTAAAATATCACGCAAAGTCTGAATTTAGCTTAAGCTTGTTTGTGCACCACTGAAGTCTAGCAGTTAGTGCTAATGCAAATTAAATGCAAATAACAATAAGGGTTGCACTAGTGTTGCAGCTGTTTAGTCATAAACCAAAGTATTAAACGAAATTCAGCAGCTATATTTAAAGAGAACAGTTAAAAAAATAGGGGATAAAAGTTATTACGTTGGATCTCCAGGGTACCATGTATGTCAACACTATGTTGGTGGTAATGGAAAAGCCAGGGGATAATTAGAGCAACTGGGATTAATCCATTACAGTCTACAAAGATTCTGGCCATTCCATACTTGCTCCCATCTGGAACAAAGGGAGATAACAACAGAAAAGCTAAAATGTACACACAATTAAAGTTTCCTGGGTTTTGGTCCAGTTTCACAGTTACAAAGTTTATGAGAAGCTGCAGAGGTTGCTTTCAACTGTTTTCTGCTGATGAAAACAGAAAGTTTTTTTGGGTTGATGCACTGTCAAACACACGATTGTCGGGTCCATATAAGAACATTCAAAATCCAAGGATCCATTCAAAAATCATTTACTGATTCATATATGTTTGATGGAGCAACTGGAGCCGTTGCCTTGTCACAAATCAGCGGCGTATTTATTCTTTGAGTCATACAGCAGATATGAAAGACATCTTTTTATATTAGCTGGCTGCTCCACTCAAAGGGGTTGTCATCCTTCAAATTTTCAGACGATGTATTTGACTCGTAATGGTTAAGAAGAAGATGATGCTTAACATCCCTTACACATCAGCTTAAAAAGAGACTGACTATACAGTTTTGCATTTGAGTCCAGCTTCGAGAAAAAGAACTGCTTTAATTGCAATTGCTGAGCTAAACTGTAGCACCCCCATAAACAGTGTGAAATATAGACAAGGAGCCGGCACTGGTAGATAATTTAAACAAATACATCATCTTGGGAAACTCATCTCATTAAAGTGCGCTTCCTATTTCTAAATGAAATTATGCAGAGGAAAATAAAGCATAATTCTGTTTTACATCACATGAATTATTTTTCACTGTACTGTACCCGTGTTGGCAGGTTTTAGATGAAAGCAGATTGGCTTCAATACAGCTGCAGGAATAAGGGGAAAAGTACCTGTAACTAAACATAATTCCGAGACACAGAAGTGCATTCTGTTAAAAAAAATACCCCCCCACACACACACAAAATAGTAAAAATTGTGATTGTATTTATAATTTACTGCCATTTTGTGTGGCTTTTTTGCTTTAATGACAAAAAATGCTTGAAACATGTCAAGGACGTTATTCTGACTCACTGGGTGTCAGTTTGTTCTTTTGGCTCAGTGTTGATAAGGGTCATTTTCAAATACACAAAAGCTCTTCAGAATGAAAATACACTGTAACCCCTACATGGCTGTCAAACTTCATGCGTCATCAAAAGGTGAATGCAATCCTCCGAGTGGATGGCCGCCTGCCCGCCTGTTCTTTTGCTGCCCTATGCTACAATGCACCAGCTATGCACGTGCCCATTCAGGTAGACTGCAAGCAGACCTGAAAAGACTATAACTCTCTGTGTCCATTGGGGTTGCCCAAAAAAACAACAGTGAAGTATTGAAGAATTATCATAAATGTTAACCTGACCAGTGCACGTGTTAATGCAAGCTACTTAACTATTAACAATTACCTGATAGCCACAAATCCAGCCTCAGGGGGTCACAAACGAGTGTACTCCCAGTGCCGGTGTTGGTCCCAAGCCCAGATAATTGGGAGGGTTCCATCAGGAAGCGCATCCGGCATAAAGTCTTTGCCAGATCAAACATGCCGATCCCTCCGCTGTGGCAACCCATGTGGAAATAAAGGAGCAGCCAAAAATACCTTTATCCGATAGCCGCATTAGGGCCCTTTCACATAGAAAGCGGCATGCGCTGCTGTCTTCTGAAATTTTTTTATTTTTTTTTATAGCCTGTGTCGCCCTGCTGCGTTGAGCAAAACGCAGCTTGAAATGGTCACAGTGGTAGCCTATGTTGCGACCAATAGAAATGGGGAATGACAGGGAGCGGGTGAATACAGTACACGCGAGGAGGTTATTGTAATTAAGGTAGTGGCTAATGACTATGACTAAAAATAAAACCATAAAGTTAAGGTAGAAGCCCTGCCTGTCTGTAACATTATAATAGTGTAAATTTAACAGGATAACACAATTATTTGTGTCTAAAAACGGTTATCTTTTTAGATTCATTGTCCAAGCAAACAATAAGGTCGACATAGAAATGGGAGATAAGTGATTTAAACGCTTACATTTCCTTACTCATTGCTAGACAATGCTACAAGCTAATGCTGTTAATACTGGACAGGCATCTCCTCCGCTGGCTCTCCTGCTAAGAACCCACTTTTCAGCTGTACCAAGGAGCTGCTTTAATGTTCAGTTGATCTAAAGTAACAGGACAGGTGTGGCTGACTTCCCTGAGCGCATTTGTTTGAAAAGCTAACAACAGTCTAATTCAAAAATATACAGATTTAGGCTTCTATATGTTGAAAGTGAAGAATCTTTTCACCTGCAGTTTAGTTTCGATTAATTGTGGCTTGTGCTACTTCCAGCAGCATGTGCAGTTATGATCCAGCCTTGCCTCTTTTGTCCTTCCTCATCATACTGCAGCACTTTCTGATATTGCCTTTGGTTAAACGACAGGCATTAAAACATCATGTTCAACTGTTGGTGACTTGCTGTCCAGAAATCAGATGGCAATGGCCTATAATGTATACAGCATAATAAAACCCACTGTGGGCCGAGTACAGTTTGTGAGGAAACAGGATTAGTGTGTTGAATGGGCTGAGTCATCAGCATGTTGCCAGCACAGCCACAGAGAAAGTGACACACACTTACACATGCACACACCAGCTGCCACACACACACACACACACACACACACACACACACACACACAAACACACACAGACACACAGACACGCACACACATATGCACAAATGTGCATAATGGTTGAAGTGGTGGCTGACACACAGTCTGGACCTTATGATTGTCCAGCAGAGGCATCACCTACCATCCAGCAGATCTACATACTCATACAGAGACACAAAGAAGGCTGTGTCTCTGTATGGCTGTGTTTTTATAGCAGCTACACACACATTTCCCCTTTTTTATGTGCTTGTGGGACTAGACAATGATGAGATGATTCAGCACAATGATGAAAGTGTTGTATTTTTAAAGGAATTGTTGCATGAATTGCTTGATAATAGTTCCTCGAACATGTAAATACCACTGGAAGAGCTCGATGCCTCAAGTTTTTGTTGACTTTTTAACCAGGAAGTGAAACTGTTTGTGAGGCACGTTTTTTTTTTATGCATTTCAGTGCCACATAGCGGGGAACCAGAACCCACTTACTGTGAGACAACAGTGCTAACCACTGGACCACTTGGTATTTAGAATATATTTTTATATAATTATCGACAGTACTGGTTAGAATTAAACCACAACATATTAGTCAAAGTGACACAATGCAAGAACGAGGTCATTTATTTATTGGCTGGTTGTGTTCGTCTTTTTTTCCGTCTTTGACACGTCATATGAGGGAAGAAAAATCTTCAACATTAATGATGGCCCTTTTCTTTTGAAATGTCCCTCTAAGCCATAACAGAGAGCCAACATTGTCACCACATAGCCACTGTGAGAAAAGATCAGTTCAAATGGTTAAAATGTCTAGCAGTCAGTATGTGGGTTCTAAGTGACACATTCACACATGTAATAACAAGTGTTAAGCAGATGATACGAGTCACTCGTGTGTGTGTGTGTGTGTGTGTGAGGGTGATGGAGCATAGACCTGTAAAGAGCTTCTATACATAGAAGTATTGGTTAAATTGTCTCTGTTCTGATAGATGAATGGCTAAAAATGCCTCAAAATTGTGTCCACTGTAATTGAGGCTTCAGTCATTAGTCAGCAGCCATATGACATCAAACCAAAACAGTACATCAAAACAGTACATCAAAAGAGATCCCACTTGGTCTTTAAAGTAAAGTTGTGATTTATCGCTCTTGAAGCAAAACACAAATAAACATTTAGGTTTGCTCATATTTGCTGTAAATCTGGTACATCAATGGAAATTTGACTGTGGTTAAATTCTTAAAAACCACATCAGAGTCTGAAATGAGGAACAACAAGCACAGAAAGTACCCCCCCCCAAATAAAATAAAATAAAATAAATGGTAGTTTGGAGTGAAAGCATCAAGATTTACTGTTTTGTTGTGATTCGAAGGAATTAAGTGAGTGCCACATAAAACATGAAGCTCTTGAAGCAAGAGCACATGAGGTCAGGGTGAAAATCTTTTTAAGAATAAATATTTCTCAGTCATTAAAACATAGATATAAGTATTTATTAAAGATTCAGATTTGTGGAATACCTTTTCAGAGCTCAATCTCCCAGAGGGAGTCACATGTCTTACAAATATTAAGGTGAAAACCAGGATTTCATTTTTTTGGGACTCCCTGGAGGTTTTTTTTGCCACTTACTTTATATTATTATTTCTTGATGATCCGCATGTTTGATTTGACTGAGATTTTACGCCGGATGCGCATCCTGATGCAACCCTCACTATTTATCAGGGCTTGGGACTGGCACTAGGAGCACACTGGCTTGTGGCTCCACTGTGGCTCAGTTGGTGCCCAGGTTAACAATGACCACCTCTGGTGCTCTTGATTAACAGGGTGCCTGCTGAAACTGTTCTACTGGAAAGGAAGGCAGAAGAAGAGGAGAGGGGGGACGGTGTGTTAGGAGGCAGCGAGAGAGACAGATATGGATGCAGTGAAGGAGGAAATGCAGAATGTTGGTGTGTCAGAAGAGGATGCTAGGGATAGGGTGAGATGGTTTGACCCCTAAAGTGAACAGTCCAAGAAGAAGAAGTTTATATTATTATTTCATTCAAATGGTAATTTTTTTTAGATAGAGGAGTTCCCCAGGGTTCACTACTATGCCTCCTGCCATTCTCTTTTTAGACTTGATGTTTAACTTATACACATTTTACACTCCATCTTTTCACAACAAGGTGAGCATAGTCTCACTCTCAGTGCATCGTATGCTGATGCTTGTTCACGTCCCCTTGTTGTTACTTTTTAACACACAAGATACCCTTTAGCATCACCCTGTCACTCTTCAGTGTCGAGGGTTACTGTTGTGGTTTGTTATTTTTGATGCGTAAACCTGATCAAACGTGAGTGAAAAGAAAACAAAGCTAAGTTTAAACTGCCGAATGTGACACAAACGATGTGATTTACACCCTGACAACACTTTCTGTGTTCTTATGGGGGCATTTTTGCTTTATCAAAAAGAAGCATTTACTCTCGCCATCAAATGTTGCCTTTTGTGTATCTCTGAGATGCAATTGGCATTGACAAAACAGAAGCATTTGTTGGTGAGATATTTAACCATAAACTGAGTTCATGACTTTTGTCATTGGTTTTAAGCATTATTTAATACATTGTGATGTTTATTTTGAAAATCATTGTCCCATTTAGAATAAATCAGAAAATAAAGCAGGATAGGCATTTAGTGTGTGGCAACTTTGTGACTGAAAAGGTGTATAGTATAGGGTTTTTTTTTTTGGCCCATTTTGAAGCCACTGAGTCAAGGCTTTAAAGACTTCACACACCTAGATGGCTACAACCATCTTTTATATACAGTCAATAATGATAACACCTGGAGTCAAATTTTTTTTTTTTTGTCAGCCGCACCGTTTTCATGCATTCCTTTCTGTGTATCCCACATTATCTCAGCCTGCCATGGCTCCCTATTCACACTATTTCCACTACTGTGTTCTGCTAACCTGTTCCTTCTTTTCATCCATACGGTTGCCATCAGAATTGTCCTTTGTGTCTATTTATGGCCATAACTATACATACTGACTTTAAAAACAAAACTTGTACTTTCAGGTCGTGATCTAGACACCTCGCTCTCTGCTCTGGTGCAATTGTCTAATTATTTATCCCTTTCCCTGCAGTGGCCTTGCAGTCTCCTTCCTTTCCTGTGGTGGAATGACTTTCCCACAGTAGCTGGATGAGGATGAGTCATTACCTCTCCTCCACTGCAACTTAAAAACTTGCATCTGAGTCACATCTTTGTATCTGCGTAATGGCCCAGTTTTATTAAACCTCCTAAATTACATTGTTTCACTGACGATTATGTTTAATATCATTTAAAAAAATGGAGGTCTGTTCTGTCTCTAAGTAAGTGTGGATGTAATGGTTAGGACTAAAAAAAAAAAGCATCCAGAAATGTTTTGAAGTGTGTTATTTTTTCCCTGGTAGTTATAGTTTTTCTTAGAAAGACATTTTTCATGGTTTTCCATTCCAGTCTGCTAGTACCAACACATAAAATATCAAACATAGCTTTCATTAAAATTCCAGATGTTTTTTTTTTAAATATATAAAAGGACTCTGTAACAAGTGCTACATGTGCTGTAAAGCAACTGAACCTTGGAACCCTAACAGTGGGTTTATGATTTATGAATTTCAAATTATTCTACCATTGCGGTCACAAATTATTCCATATAAAAGCATCAGCTTGATCACAAAAATGAAAATGTCAGTTTGCTTTATCAGCCCGCAAATGTGTTCAGTTAATAACCGGACAAAGAAAACCGTAATAGGATGGATTATGGATTTACTGAAGAGGGTGTGGGTGTAGCGCTATCTAGTTAGGAAATTCTACAGAGGAAAACTATGGGCTGATGACTTTGATAACGCCATAGGCGGTGCTCCTGTGTGCCACCAGAACAGTATGTGGTCAAGGTGATTGCAGGAGCAGGCGGAAGAGTTAAAGGGATATTCACTTAAGTGTGTGTAGCAGGTGCTTGCAATTTAATCTGTGCTGTATGATCGGAATAATTTCATCTTAGGCTGCTGAAATATTTATAACGTGCATCGCAATCAGGCAAATTTATGATATTTGCATTTCTCTCACATTAAGGCTCCTGCTGGAAATTCACACATGAAAATCTATATGTTTTTGGTTTAGTTTTAACCAAGAGTACGACTTTCAGCGCCCTGAATTTTCCTTTTCTTTCTTGAAACTGTAGTAAAGCTGAGGGGAATACAAAGTAGGAGAGATCCAGCAGAAAAAGACTGACTGGGATCAATCCTAGCTGGGGGTGAATGTTGTTCCAGAGATGAGCGTCTTAACTGCACTGTCTCAAGGAAATTATGTACATGTTTTATTCAAAAATGATCTTAGAGACTACAAACTGAAGAGCACCGAAAAACAAGGCAGCAGAGAGGTAATTATACACCATATACTTCAGGTATCACCTGTAAAGCATTTTCCCTCGTTATCTTACATCCAACTGTCATCAGCATCGCTCAGCATATTTTTGCAGTTACCATTGAATGTGTGAGCCACAGTACGAGCGAATTAAAAACCTCACTTGTGTATATCCATTATCAGCTCAGTGTTTGGCTGCTGCAACAAAGATATGTGACCCCAGCAAGTGGATTAGAGCAGCAATGCTTATGAGAAAATAATCAGACATAATGAAATTAAAAGAGAGAAAGACTGCGCGAGAATCAGACATTACTGTAGGCAGTGAGTTTTAAACAAGGTGAAACGTGGAAATCGGTGCCAAATATGTAGGGGGAGTCCAATAGTCTTACTGTCTCGTGTGTTTGAAAGCAGCAGTTGGGTGCTGCTGTGCCCTTCAGAAAGAGAGTGCCATATTTTGTGGCACTGGAGGGGTTGTGGAGTGTGTATACACATCATGACAGGTTGTGTGTGTGTGTGTGTGTGTGTGTGTGTGTGTGTGTGTGTGGTTCAACTGCGGCTGTTATCATTCCTTTACTCTGTCCGTAATTGGGCAAGTGTGTGTGTGTGTGTGTGTGCGCGCGCGCTGGCAGAGGTCGCAAGGTAATTGTCCTGTGAAAAAAATGGTTGCCAAATGTGTGTGTGCATGTGTGTGTGTGTGTGTGTGTGTGTGTGTGTGTGTGTGTGTGTGTGTGTGTGTGTGTGGTAGAAGAGAGCACGAAGGAGGGCTAACCTCTGCCTCGATCTGTCCACGTCTGGCTGTGAACTCATAATCTGGCCTGTGGAGACAAACCCTCCTCACCACTTGCCACCTGCTTTAGAAATACAGGTTAGATTTAGGTTATTACTGTTATGGAGCTGCTGGCAAAAATGCTGTTATTAGAGTGCCATACATACATAATTTCCATGTTATTTCGCAGCTCTGCCTGATACTTCCGAATTTGCATTTTACACATGAAGCAAGCTCATGGTTTTATTGGAGGAATTCAAGGGGGAGACAGCACAGGTGAACAGGGCAGAATATAATAAAATAAGAAAAATATTTTTTGGATTCACTTTCTACAAATACATATTATTGATTATTATCCTAATATACACCATTGAGCTTAGTTTTCCAGAACAGAAATCTGAGGACTGGTTAAAACCACATTATAAATTCTTGTTCTTGTTTTGTTACCATATTGGAGAAGTGATTTTGTCTATTTCTTTTTAGCACCTTCATGAATCTGAAAATACTGAATACGTAAAAAACAAAATCAATTTAAAAATTTTTTTCTTACCATAAAATGTTCTATAAATATTGATAGTAATAAAACTGGATATAAAAGCTGCTGTGGTGGAGGTTTCTCGCTGAGAGTATATGTATTGTAAAACATCTCTAGCTTGACTGGAATGAAAAAAATTTGAGTTTTCTGAAATGTTATCTTTATATATGCAGATATGCATCCAACAGACATAGGTGTTGCAAAATAAACATCTTAATATAGACTAGTCCAAAATCTCAAAACTGACTAATGCATGAACTGGAGCATGCTTTTGCCGCTAGTATCTCACCTTAAATGACAATGAGCAGAATTTTAATTTAGGAAATGTTATGCTTACATGAGATCTGTGCTTTGTTTGTTCCAGTTACATACAGCCCACACTGCTCACCTGTTTAAAAGCAATTTTGACAGTTACTGGGTTTGCCTCATTTCTAACATTTGTGCTTGTTACCCTTCTGCATTAGAATAAAGAGACAGCAAGTATGAACTTGAAAGTTACACTTTTTTTTTTTTATGTGCAAACCAGTTTACTGTCTGTTGGAGCTACATAAGATAAGTTGATTAATTCAGGTATTTGTACAGTTTCTCTTCAGTTAAACATAAAAGCTGTCTTATTAAAAATATGCTGACAATTTAGGAAAAATGCCCCCCTCCCACAAAACCCCCACCCCCCCAAAAAAACAAATAAACAAACAAACAAAAAAACAACAGTTTGTTGTTTTTCTTGTGGAATGTAGCCAGTCTATGAAAGGCCATTTTCAAATCGGTGACAGATTAAGTGTCTTGCTGAAGTGCATCTCAGCAGCGGTTGTTAAGTGACTAGTGTCTATTACACCTCAGATTATTGCAGCCAGGATTGAAGCTGATCCTAAAGTGCTGGCTCCTCATCTCTTAGGTTGAGCTGTGACCAGCTGATCATTTTAATGATGACATTGAGCAGCTGAATACACCGTGCACTATATCCTTATGCTATAATGGGACTCAGGTCTATTATTGTACATAAAATTTGAAGATCAGGCAGATATAATTTTTTTTCTCCACTACTTTCCTGTCTCTTCACTTTCTACATTGTTTTTGCCTATCCATTGTTCCCTATAGCATCATAATGATAATGTATAGCGGAAAAAAAGAAGTGAGGAGGAATGAAGAGCTCATGACACTGCTCTCCCTGCTCAGCAATGTGCCGATGTGATCCCTGCATACACTGCAACATTTTTTAAGAGCTGTGTGCAAACAAGATGAACCAGTCCTCCCAGGATGAATGTTGAATGCTGTCGCAGAAAACAGGTGCCAGTGAGCATAGCAGAGAGTAGAGAGTGTGCTTCTGACCTGATAATATGGGCTTCAAAGTGGTGCTTTCTTTCCACACAGGTTTTTTTAAGCCCCCCTATATATATGTATGTGTGTGTGTGTGTGTGTGTGTGTGTATATATATATATATATATATATGTTTTTTTCAATAAGGAGAAATCATTAGGAGGAATTGGACATGATTCATTGATATTTGGCAATTAGATTCCAATGGCACATCATGGCAGAATGGAATCCCAGCAGTGATAGGAATTAGGGCAGGACCCCCGGACTCTAGATACTGGTGGTGGTGAAAAAAAAGATGGAGGCTTGGATGGAGAACTGAGTGACTTGGGTGAGGTGGACATGAGGAATAGGTGGGTTGCACAAATGAGTCTGCTAGGGAGAATGACAGGTAAGCGATGAGATTTAATGTATGCAGAGTGGCAGCTGATTGGCTGGAAGAAGGTGGGCAGAAAGGTGATTGGACTAGAGCAATAATGACAGCTTTGAGTTTGACTGCACGTGAAAAGGGAAGTGATGTGAACAATAAACTTGCAGTCGAACACCTGGGAAAGCAGATGAGTGATTACAGATCTTCCTTATTGAACTTACGCATAAGCTTCATATCACTCTGTTGATTGCATTCATTTCTGTTGACAGCCCGAGTTACACCACTCATTATGCACTCTGCCAGAGACTTGAGAGTACATCAAGTGACATATAGTGAATGAGGTCAGAGTTTTCTTAATTGCTTTGATAATTAACTAATCCACATCCTGTATGTAGTTATGAGAATACATCCATACACACTTAAGCAGACCCATCAGTTTTTAAACTATAGCTTATAAACAGTTTGTGAAAGCACACCTGCCTGAAGTGAGGAACACAAAGTCATTAGCTGTTAGATCCTGATTGATCCTGTTTTCATGCTGGCCATAATTTATGAGAAGCAGTTTAAGAAATTACCGCTATTGTGTTGTGTTTGTCAATGCGCATAACTCTCTTGCTTTGGGTGAAGCTCAGGGATGGATTCTCTGCTGCAGGGTTTCTAGTAAACTCAGAAGAAAGACTTCTAAAAATAGCTGGAAGCAACAAAATGAACTTGCTCCTGTTAATCTTCAAAAATGGCGATTAAATCCATGACTTGTGAATTTTGTGACTCTGACCTGTCCCCGATGCTGTCTTCATAGCAATAAAGACTTTATATTAAAGTTGCAGTTGATACACATTTCAGTCTGTGATAAATGTAAACTTGCGGTGCAAAGTGAACCCAGAAAACTCAGCTTAAAGGTGTGTGCCGATTTGGGTGAAGGCTTTGTGTGCGTGCCTCTGGCAACTAAAGGAATGCAAACACTGTGTTTTTTGCTCTTTGTGATGCTGATGAACCAGTGCAGGAGATGAAAAGTTAAAATGTTCAGACTTTATCCTGTGTGGAGAAAACAAGCATGTTATTTTTTTGGTAAAGCTTTGGTAAAGTTTCTGCAAGATTAGTTTGGTCAGATGAAGACTGAAAGTGGGTAACATGTGCAAAAAGTTGTTTTTTTTCCCCCACTCACTATTGCCGTTTAGGGTATTCTCCAAAACAGTCAAGCCTTTAGGGATATGAAAGAATGTAAGAGAGACATGTGCACATTCACAATCTTGTGTCTTCCTTTCTCTAAAACAAACTTCTGTCAAGTTAAAAGTGACACACAAATGTCAGTAGGTTAGACTGAATAAGCTTGCAGTTGCGACTTTCACGATGCATTCAGGCATAGAACCGATATGTTCAGCTGCCATTAGATTAATGGAAAGGAGTTCATATCTGAAAGGTGGCTTTGGAAAATCCTTGATATTTATGCCTTGCAGCCAAAAGTTGGTAAATAGAAAGTGGAGGTTGTTAAAGACTAACAAGACAAAGGCCACAGGGTTCAACTAGGATAAAATAAAACAGACAGGAAGTGAATAAAAGAAAGTTGATGAAAGTCACTTCTGTGAGTGTGGAAAGATATTTCTATGGGGTGGTTTCAAACAGAAATAAGAACGGTAACCTGCTACATTTTTCATAGATTGCAAAACATGCATTTATCATAACCGACCTTTTCCATAGATTTAATAATATAACTGCACTGAAATGTATCCTTTTTGAGGCAAAAGCACAGGTTAACTTTATTGGCTCATAATAGAAAAAGGCTTCACCACTTCACCTAAAACTATTTTATTGTGCCAAAAATAAAGCAAAACAGAAAAAAAAAAACTATCCTTAGTCTTAAATGACTCCCTGGTAGGCTTTTTTCTGTGTCAACAACTTTTACTTGGCATTACTTCTGTGCTCTAACGCTCTCCTTTTCTAGCCATCTCTCCTCCTGCTAACCCTCCTCCTTTTGGAGCTTTGTTGTGCCCCCCCCTTGTTTTTCGGGTTGCTCTCTGTGATGTTAAGGTGGCGAATGTCTGCGAGCACGCTTAGTTCCTTGGCAAATAAAAGGTGTGGGTGTACGGTTGCCAATCAGGGCCTACTCCTTCTCTTTATTCCTTCAGGGTTTGTCTTAGGAACAGCTCTCAGAAGCGAGACTCAAACAGAGGGGATGAATAATTAGCCTCCCAAATTTTGCTTGAATCGTGAACTAGGTCGCTGGCTGACACATGTCTCAATAGGAAACAATCTCGCTGAAAGAGGGGGAGACCTATGGAGGTTATAAGAGGCCCCTGAAGGAATGCTGTTTCACCTAGTGAGAGGGACTCACTAGAGTCAGAGAGGCAATGAGAAGACACATACATTTTGACTTTTTTTTCCCCCTGTCTGGCTTTGGCTGGTGAAAAAGTGAGTCACATGTGGAAAGCAGCAATTCCATCATAGAAGAAAAAAAAACATGAGCAAGAAAAAGAGAGGAGGAGGGGTGGGAAGAGTGGGAAGAAGAAGAGGGAGGGAAAGGACAAGGCAGAGATACATATAGTGAGAGAGGGGAGGAAGGGCGGGAGTGTGTGTGTGTGTGTGTGTGTGTGTGTGTGTGTGTGTGTGTGTGTGTGTGGCAGCTGGTGTGTGCATGTGTAAGTGTGTGTGTGTGTGTGAGATGGGAATTCATGCTTCAGAAAGAAGAAAAGAAGTGGTTTGTTTGGAGGGAGAGCAGAACATCTGCGATTTCTCTTTAGGCCGTTAGATATGCAGTTGGTGTGGTGTTCTGCACATGTTTCTCCATTTTTATTTTTATTTTTTTGGTTTCTTATTTGCTGTGTTGCCAGCAACAACAACATACACTCATTTTGAAAACTGGTCATTTCACACCTCCTGTTCACATCTCTCTTATCTCAAATATGTGAGAAAGCATCAGTCTGTTCTTCAGCTATGACTGTTTCTCACAGGATGGACAAATTTACTTGCAAATTCCAAACGCAAAGAAGAAAAACATGCTTTCGTGGGAGAGAAACTTTATCCTCTGGTTTTTTTTTCTTGACAGATGGAGGCACATACACACGAAGGGAGGAGGGAAAATGAGTTAGGAAACAAGGAAAAAATTGCCACAGTCGTGTTTACTTGTCTGCAAATTTGTGGGGAAGGACAGAGAATCTCTGATTTCCCTCCTCCTCTTCTTCTCTCCTCCCCTTGTGGGCTCTCAGGGTGTGGCCCATGACCTCCTCACCCCGTGTGTGTGTGTGTATGTGTGTGTGTGTGTGTGTGTGTGTGTGTGTGTGTGTGTGTGTGTGTGTTTGTGTGTGTGTGTGAGAGAGAGAGAGAGAGAGAGAGAGAGAGATGTGACTGTAGGGGTGAAGTTTCCCAGCTGCACAGAGGAGTGGGAGTGCACGCTTTTCCTTCACAACCTTTCAGTTTTGAAAGAAAAACCGCAAACTGAAAGAATGAAAGCTTTGTGTGTGTGTGTGTGTGTGTGTGTGTGTGTGTGTCTTAGATAGTAAAAGAGATTGAGAGACAAAATGAAGGACAGACTGGGAGAAGGAGTTTTACAGAAGCAGACAGAGAAAGAAGAGAGGCTATAAGGGAATTGTGGGATTAAACTAATCGGGGTAAATGTGGACACGGTATGACTTTTCAATCTAAGCTCAAAGAGATCAGCAATTTGCTGCCGGTCTGAAATATACAGCAGATTTAATAAAAATCCCTGAAAATAACAAAGCTTTGTTTATGTGTTTTTCGCCTGCGTACTCCTCACAAAGGCAGCTGTGCCGAGAATCTGTTTTTCATGATTAAGTTGAGGAAGGTTGCTGAACTTCAGCAGCATTTTATTTGATGATTTGGAAGCACCATAAAGGAGACAGTGGCACTTACAGCAGTTGCTAAACTCCACTTTTGATTTGCCTGCATGCATGCAAGATTAATGTTTGAGGTAAGGATATTGCGGAGTGACAGTTTGGCACTGTCAGTGCACTTCAATTTCACATTTCCCCTACAAGTGTGACTGTAATGCATTTATTTGCCTGACACTCATCCTCAGTATAACATCTAAAAGCTTATATAAATCTGATAGTATAGAGCTCAGGGTGGGTTGCTCCAGAGCACCCTCACAGTCTTCTGCATTAACAGTAAGATAGCTTACACTTTGAGAAAATTCTTACATTAAGAGTTTGTGTAGTCAGAAGTATTGGTCAGGACAGAAAGTGGTATTTTATGTTGTACAGATTTTAAAGCTCTTTGAGGCAATTTTTGGAGGCAGTTTTTATTTATTTGAGACTGCATGCATAGAATTGACTTGACTGTGGGGAAAACACCATTGACAAAAGACGAAAAACATCGACCACAAGAAAAAAGACACCACGCTTTGTTTGAATAAATAAATAAATAAGACTAGCACTGCTCCAAATCTTCTTCCATTGTGACTTTTGAGATTAATTCTGTTTTTGCTTAAGGACATAAATATTATGCAGTGCAGACTAAAGCCAAATTTGTTCAACAGCAAACATGACTCAAGAATGAAGCTATATGAGCTTATATTTTTAAATAGATGGTATGAATACTGTTGTTGTTTCCTTCAAGCCTCCTTTTTGAAGATGAGCCAGTTGCCTTTGATATCTGCAGTTTGCGAGGCCTCTCAGCCCGCATCAAGTGACTGCAATGGCCAAATTGATTTTTTTCCCTTGGCGTTTTTATCACAAGCAGAGAAATGCTGATTTTGTTGCAGTAAACAGACAATCAATGTCTCCACAATAGCCTGTGATTCTTCTACAGGGACTAGAGCTGCTTGTTAAAACAATTACCAATCATGGAGACTACATTTTTTGGATACTGAAAACCTCCACATGTGCTCTTTGTTAGGAATGTGTTCA
This sequence comes from Pterophyllum scalare, assembly GCA_024447675.2. Classification (NCBI taxonomy): domain Eukaryota; kingdom Metazoa; phylum Chordata; class Actinopteri; order Cichliformes; family Cichlidae; genus Pterophyllum; species Pterophyllum scalare. Next base: position 19,465 of record JAMQGT020013036.1, on the reverse strand, counting down.
GTCACGCTTATAGACAACTTAGATATGGGCCAGAATAATAATTAAATAATCTTGTAGCTATTTTGGTGTATTCTCTGAGGTTTGAGTTTATTATTGTTATTAATGTCGTTATTGTTAATGCATGTTTTTTATGCATTTTTTCTTTTGTTGGGAATTCAATTCAATTTAATTTATATGGTGCCAAATCACAACAAACAGTCGCCTCAAGGCGCTTTATATTGTAAGGTAAAGCCCATACAATAATTACTGAGAAAAACCAACAGTCAAATTGACCCACTATGAGCAAGCACTTGGCGACAGTGGGAAGGAAAAACTCCCTTTTAACAGGAAGAAACCTCCGGCAGAACGAAGCTCTACCGTGACTGGTGAGGGGCGAGAGACAGGACAAAAGATACACTGTGAAAGAGAGCCAGAGATTAATAATAGCTAGTCATTAAATGTAGAGTGGGTTATAAATAGAGTGCATTATGGGAAAACTATTATCCTGATTTACAATTCCAGAGTTTTAACATTGGGCTTTGCTGGAGTAGCATGACTAATGATTCAGTTCAAAAAAATCTTTATTACCTCTGCCAAGGAGATTATGTTTTTGGGAGCATTTGCATGTGTGTGTCATTTTGTCTCTAAACATGATAGCTCAAAAAGTTTTGAATTAATAAAATTGATTGAAAAAAACTGATAAAACTCTGTAGGGGTGCAGAATGGGGTCATGTTAGCCATCTGTTAAGATTTGGCTTACATCCACCAAGGTCTTCAAGGTCAACATCATGATTTATTGGTCAAAAATTGAGTTAGAAACTATGATTCTTGCAAGTGTGGTGTTTATTGTCAACATATGGAAAGTACTGTATAAACATGTCAACACACTGATCTGAAGGTCAAAGTGATATTTATGCTGTATAGAGCTGTTTAAAATGACAGGTTTCATTTTTATTAGAACTCTGTTATGTACATTACAGTAACAGGTTATAATCATTTAAATACATAATGACTTGAATGTTCCTGAATAAGTATAATTTTTTAAAGAAAACAAAGTAAACTTGTGATTAAATTTTTTTCACTTGATATTTGTTACTAAACATTTAAAGGAATTTTACTAAACAATGAAATGAGTGTTACACATTTACTATATCCACATAAATAAAAATAATTATACTCAAAATGATGTCAAGTATATTACAATGGATTTCAACAGGCCAAATAACTTTGCACTTGTTTTTACTGCACTACAAACCTCTTAAAGTACTTTTGGAAAGAATAAAGAAAACAAAATGAATATATACAAAATGCTAGTCCCTTAAAAGTAAAGACTGCCCAGAGAGTGAGCTACCTTGGCCGAGATTTGCCCTGTCGAAGTGCTTCTTGTTTGTCTTGAGTTTATTTTTCTGCTACCTTGGCCAGCTCTCTTGTAAGATATTTTAATCTCATTAGGATTTACAGGGGATTTATGCTTCTATGTTGAATCTTCTCTTTAGGTATATTGTAACTGCAAACCCCTCTGAAACCCCACGCCATAATCTGATGTGCACCTCCCTTGAAATTATTGTGACCGTTGATTCCTCCTGTGCATTTCTGGCTACCTTTTCGTCGCAGTTTTTGAATAAATCAGTGAGAGGATAATAATTATCACCTCCGTATAAGGAACAATAGTCAGAGTCTTAATATAAGGACTCACAGATGTCAGGAAATTCTTGGAGGGAGATTGTGAAAACTGTTGGAAAGGATTTGATGGAATGAACAAAGAAGTGGAAAAACTTAGGGATGAATATGTTTGCCTCTGAAAAAAAAAGATAGAAAAAACTGACCACAACAAAGAGTGAGGACCCAGGAGGGAAAAAAGTCCCAACATTTTATTTGTTTCTATCATGACTGGCACCACATGTAAAACACTGGGACACGACCACAAGGTGAAACACACGCATTAGCATGAATCCTGGCAATGGTGTCAGACACTTACATAGGTTACGTTGTAGGCACCACAAAGGTTTCCCACAGAAGTCTAAGCTTTTATGGGTAAAATTTATGTAAAATAAAATAAAAATAAAATTTAGTGTTTGCCTTTGTGCTGTCTTTCAGGTCATCTACTATCTGAGAAAAGCCATTTTAGCACTGTTACCTCTCTTAACCCTTTATAGGGCACTCACTGAAATACTTTGTAATTCAAAATTTCAACCTTAGGTGTTACTGAAGGACATATGATGCAAAAATACATCATCTCCACTACCATCTGAAGCATCATTGTTTAGGTCAATTCAGTGCTGTTAAAACAAGCCATAATAGCACCAGTTGCTGATGCTAAGTAGGACGGCAACCTAGGAAAAATTGGTGGTTGTCTGGTGATTGCAGTGAATTTTTTCACATTGAACAATTGATTGCAACTAATTGCAGCGACCAACTTTCGATTATAAGGTGAATGCACAGGTTGCATGGTGGGAGGCAACTTGTCTCCAAACAGTCGCGGTCTGACTTGGACTGATTGCACTCGCTCTCAGACAAGGTTTGTGAAGGTTTTCAAATGATTTCCATCAAATTTATAAACTGAGACAGATTGCTAACGTGTTGCAATCAATCTGAGTCAGTCTATGCTGATGAGCACAACTCTTTACAGTATGGAACTTGACTCAACTGGTTGCCAACTGGTTGGATTCTGCTTATATAATGATTAAAAAAGTAAGGTTGCTGAGCACCTACATTGTTTTGCAGTTAAATTGCCATCCTGCAGCAACTACGTCACTATTTGTTAAGGAATTTCTGTTTCAAATTTTTGAGGTTCTGGGTGGACTCTGAATGTAAATAGTTATTATGAATTTCTGTGTATGTAGACAGCAACAGATTTGCGATTTCTCCCAATCTATCACAGTTCATTACCATATTATCCAAAACAGTTAACATGTAATTGCCAGCTTGACCCCATTCATTCACAAATTGATGGCAGACTGATTCCACCTTATTGCCTTTTTATTGCCATCTAGAATCACCAAAATCAGTTTAAAAAGTGCGGCTGACTGTGAGTAGTTGCAAACGTGGTCCCCATCTTTGAAGCAACCATTTCAAAGGCGACAAGATCACAAGCTCATTACACACGGTTGCAGTAATTTTGATCAAGCAACTGTCTCCAACCACTGTGTTCCCTAGTGTGATGGTAGCATTATAGAGCACCTTTGGTTTGCACCACTTTACACAGGAAGTTCATGTGTCTACACAGAAATTAACCACATCTACTTTGAAAACAATCTTGATTCAATGTTGACACAATGCACAGCTCTAGTAAATGCTTAATCACTTTTTGCAATATATGATTAATAATCTCTAACGTAAAGAAGCCTGTGTCCTCAAGATAACTGATAGGTAGTGGCGTCTCAGCGGCCAGCAAAGAAGAAAAAATGGTTAAAATTGAATAAAGACTCCTCTGTATCCGATGCTCATTAGAGTAAACTGATGGCTCCCATTTGAACATCTCTGTCCCTACAGCCCATGTGCAGCTCCTCCGAGATGTTTAATTCACTATGATGAATAGTGGCACGATGGTATCAGAGACCAGGCATATTTGCTGATGGGCTGTTTTGACTATGTAACTATTGATCTCTGAGAGTACTTTAAAATACTTCATTGAAATGTTTCTTCATAAGTTCTTAGAACTCTGTGGACCAGACAAGGGACCAACGCAAATACCCCAGACACTGCCATGAATGAGCTGCCTGGAAAGGGAGGAGAGCAGTTCATTTCTCCTGCATCCTTGAGAGAAAGAGAGAGAGCGCTTTTGTCTCTGTCTCTCTGTCTCTCTCACACCATCTCTCTCTTGTCTCCCCTCTAGTGGCAGTTAGGAAACTCTTTGGAGGCCTGCTAAGCCTCTCCATAGCTACCCTACCTCCCACCTCGAGGCCCATTCACTTCTAATGAGGTGCTCAAGTGTCTGTGGCTTAACTTGAGGGTCAACACACAGAAATGGTCCATTTTACATTGCTAGCTTCTCCACTCTGGCAAGTGCTAAAGATTAAACGCTCTTATATTTTAATCTGCCAGTGTTTCATTTTAATAGGCATCAGTTAAAATGCTTGTCACACTTTATTTTCTGTACAGTCATTATAAATGAACACTTGCTTGCATGATACTATGTTTAGACTAGTCAAAATCTGCTTCTATTTATTCCTCAGCCATCATAAAAAATAAAAAAGATAAACTGTTTTCTTTTACTGTAGTGCTACTTGACTCATACAAGTCCCAGCACAACTAGCTGCTCGACACTTGACACATTACTTTGACAATCTGCAGGTATACCTGAATGAATGGACATCTCTACCCGAGCAGCTCTCAAAATATCAGACCTTGTGTACTTGAAATGGCATTACTGACAACAAACAAATACCCCTTCAGCTGCAGTTGCTCTACAGTGTCCCTCTTCACAAACACTTGCTCTGAAACCACGGACATCAAACAAATTGGTTTTGATCGTTTGCCAGTATCTTTTTCCCTGATACAGGCTGTGTGGCTACACCATAACCTGTAACAATGGTGTGAGCCCAGAGTTCACCTTCTCCTAATTGCATGGATTAAAACAAGTGTGAGCAAGCACAGGCATGGTTTGCTGCCAGCACGATTAGTTGGTTAGAAGAAGAAGTAACTTATTTAAGTAAGATAAAATGTGGAAGAGGTGTGGAGACTAGTAATCCCCATGTTTGTCTGTATTTGAGCCGCCCCAAATTTTACATTGCCTCTTTTCCAAAATATCCCATCAACGCCTCAATTAATAACCTCAACAGATAAATGAGAGGAGCTCAACAACAGTGGCAGCTGGTTGAGGTGGGTGGTAGAGGGTGGAGTTTTGCACAGGCAAAAACCAAACCGCTTTTAAAGACCTTTCAAAAAATTTTCCATCTCTGGTTTTTTGAGGCTTTAACCCCCATAAAAACCACTCCCAGACCCCGAGACGGGGGCCAGTTTTTTAGGGACCTAGAGACTTGTGGACCAGGTTGTGTTGAAGGAGTAAACTGTGAGAATCAGAAATTAGAACCAAGTCTGTTATATGAATGTAGTAGTAAGAATAACAATGATGACAATATCTGTTAACAACAGTAACATAATAACAGCGATGGTCGATAATAGTAAAAATATGAAAATCGGAAAAAATGAGCAATGAAAGAGGATAATATATATATATATATATGTATATATATATATATATATATATATATATATATATATACACACACATATATATATATATATATATATATACATATATATATATATATATATATATATATATATATATATATATATATATATATATGTGTGTGTGTGTGTGTGTGTGTGTGTGTGTATGTATGTATGTATGTATGTATATATGTACACATATAGAGTCATATACACACACTTTTAAAAAAATGCAATAATAATAATAATCATCTTTTTAAACTTAAACTGTTTTTTTTATGTATTTATTCATTGGAATTGGACTAGACAGTGAACCTGCCAGTGTACTACTCTTGCTCTGACATGGTGTCGTAGGGGATATATCTGACTGTCTTTGTAACCTTCAGAACCTGACAATCCAACATCCACAGCCACTTCACACCAAGCAATGAACACAAACCCCCTGCAGCTTTGTATAGCAATAGCTTTGTAAAACTGAGAGCAACCGCAAAGGAAGGTCATAATTCTTTGAAGGCTGGACATCATAAGTCTCCCCTTTAATATTCTGTCCTGTCCACTTCTCCTGTCAGTATTTAATTTAATTTTTTTTTTTTTTGGAACTGTATATCTGACTTCAACACCAATCTAAAAGTTATTTGTTTTTAGTTAAAGCTAACAGGCATAAATCCAGGTGTAAATGATGCCGTCACACAGACCATCACTGCAGTAGCTCATCAGCATCTGCTTAAATAAAGAGCAAACTGTAAATACAAGGCATCATCACGACACTCAGCTATGCAGGCTTACATGAAGAGTTAGCATTGCTTCCTGTGTATTCAGCTAAATAGGATTAATTCTTAGCGGATGCATTAGACAGCAAGCACATTGAAGCATATTCTGGATGAGATGATTGGCAGTTTATTCATGCTGCAGTTTGAAGTCCATAAACTTGAAATTGTGAAGGAAATACACATTAGTGTAATAATATGCTTGGTTAATAATTATCCCTGAGCAAAGACTTCATAGTGAGCTACATGTACAAACACCTTTCATTTGAATACACAGTTCTCTGAGGAAGTACGTTGCTCTTTATGCAGAAGATATCTAAAGGATTCCAAGAGACATAATCTTAAAATGATAAATCAAACAGGCCAGTGATGGTAAACATTCAGGTTTAGTGAATTGTAGATGAATGATTATAAGGTTTAAATCGATACAGGAATAATCCAGCCATTTGAGGAAACAGGCTTTTATCTGTCTTGATTAATAGCCGTTTAATGTGGTTCAGCAGAAACACTGATGCTTGCCGATTTTTATTGGGATTCATTTTCATTTCAATTCAATTACTTTCTTTTCTTTCTTTTTTTTTTTTTGCTTTTAATTCTGTGCTCAAATCCAGCAGGCTAATTGTGATTATATGTGTCCATGGAGACAAAATGTGTTTTCACTGCAGTGTGTGCAAAATAGTTCCGACACCATGTCCCATTCATTCATTTATACATTTCCCACTGACTTATGGGAGAACACTTGGCACTTAGCGCTTAGCATCCATCCATCCATCCATCCATCCATCCACTGCATCCCAGACATCAAAAGATTTGTGTGTAGTGTTGCTTTGTGTGTGTGTTGTGCTGGGTTGGAGAACTAAGTGACTGTCAAATTACATAAGAGTGTGGGATAAATCTGTTGGCTTTTCTCTGCACACTTGGCTCTTTTTTTGATTGTCAGGGCTGGCAGGAGGCCAGTGCGTGCACAGACCAGCACAAACACACTTCTTTTTCATTTTCAGCATCATACTGAGCCCCCCCCAGATCCTTACCTTGACTTGTCATATCTTTTCTACAAAATTTTCAGTCTATTTCCTGCATGTGTTTCTGCCTTTCCCCTGATCCTCTGTCCTCTACATCGACACATGCACTGAACCTCTAAACACACATTTACACCCATGATTTTTATAGCAGGTTATATTAGAGACTACAGTAAATCTTATTTTGTTCTTGATGTTGACATAATAGCCAAAGCTTAGTCCTCTTCAGTCACTCTGATTGCACCATTGACTCTACATTAATACAGTAAATATCTTGTAAATTATAAATTATGCTGTCGACAAGCTCTTCTCGATTAAAAGCTGCAGAATCACACACAGCATCGCGTCAAATTAGCGCCGGGCTGACTGGTGAGATGAAAAATGAATCAAGAAGCTTACAGTATTTGCCGCATTTGTTTACTGAATTAAAAATAAATGAAAAGAAAAGTCAAAAAGCTGACAAATGTAGAAACATGCGGAAGAAGCCGATCGCCGGTTAACTTTGAGTGAGTGATGTGTGGCGTCTGTTTCGTTGACTTGATGAGAAAATCTGAGCCGCAGCAGCTGGCGTCTTTCAGTGTTAGCGCAGTGTTGCAGTTTGTGGATTTGTAGATGTTCTTTGTTTTGGTTTTTTGTTAATATTTTTTTCTTTCTTATTTTCAACATGCCCTCAATTGAGTATATAAAATGCACTACTCACAGAGAGGCTGGCTTCTCAGAGAATTTTCACTCAGACTGTCGTGCCTATCTACTTGTAACCTTCAAACAAACAAACATACATACAGTAACCCTCATATTTTGTGCTTTCACTTCTTACTTTCTCCTCTCTGAACTTTCCTTCTTCTCATCAATATGCCTTTTGCTTGCCAGCAGAGGTGCTCCAGGCTCTGAGCCCTCTTCAGTCCACAGTTGTAACATTTCATCTTTTCCTGACCTAATGTACACAAGCACTTCATATCCCAACAGCCCAGACACTGAACTGTAGCTTTGTAACATTTTGAAAATATTAATACTGTAATACATATCATACTCCAAATTCAAGCAACCTAGCAATCTCCTGCTTAGGCTCCTTTTGATCAATTTAAATAGCACTAGTGCATTTTTTTCATTTATTTTGCTTTTGTTGACAGAAAATATAAAGAAAATAGAAAAAAAAATCTGATGATAGTATTATGATTTGTAAGGATATATTTTAATTTCGTTTAGTATGGTAGAAAATGCATGTTTTTAGATACATATTTTGCTGTAAACTTTGTTTACATTCAAGTGGTGATATCTGTAAACTCTAAGATCCACTGTTAGAATTTTGCAGTGCTTTCCTCCAAAGTCCAAAAAAATGAAAAACAAACCAAAAAAAAAAAAAAAGGATGACATAATTTTCTTGATTCAAGGTTTGCAATGAACTCTTTATTTATTTATTTTACATCAATAAAATCAGTGGCTGGGTTTCAGAGGGTTTGCAGCAGGTCATCGGTGGCAATAGAACAAAATGCTCTGTATTAACTGAATAATAACGGAAGTCATATGAGTAAAACCTCAATCGGCGTTACTTGAGGTCGTGACTTTGCATATTCTCTGCATATGTTTGCAAATTCGCATTTGTTCAGCTAATCTCAGCTACACAAGCCCCTTCTTCTTCTTCTTCCTTTTTTTCTCTCTAACATGTTCACAAAAAGTTCACACTATTTGTGCTTTTTTTTCTCCCTTCTTCAAGTCAAATTCCCCCAGCGTCAGAGCCAGTGAGAGAATACACGGTGTGAATTTGGTGCACGCAGAAGTAACGAGGGGAAGTTGTGTAAGGGAATAGCGAGAGCTGCTGTGTTGACACGGGCTGGGTCTGTGCCAGCCATCCGTTCTAATGACCCACTTTGACCTTAGCTCAGGAGAGCTCAGCAGAGGTGGGGCTTGATTTTTACTGGTCAAAGAGATGCTGTTGGGGCAAGGAGAGGAACCAAACCAATAACACATGTAAAAGACTCACATGGAGGGTTATATAGGCCATCAGATGCATAATGAGCAGGCAGATACTGCACTTATTTTTGCAAGGTTGTGTTTACATAGATACATTCACTCATGGCACAACACTCACACCCCGGTCCCTTCTCTTTCCCCTCTGCCTGACTCACCGCCACAACTATGCAAGCAACTCCAGCTCAGTCACCTAATTGATTCCAGATTTCCCCCTCATCCCCTCACTCTCTTGGAGCCTCCTCCTTTTCCTCGCTGTCACTGCAGCCCTTCGTTCTCTCTCTGAACCTTCTGGGTCTCAGTGCCTTCCATATGTGCATTTTTCCTGTTTGCCATTTCCTATGAATTTGTATATGCCAACATGTTAAAGATGTTTCTTTTCATGTCATGCAATGTATTAAAATTCATTTTTACCTGAAAATTCCTGAGAAACAATCAGTATTTGTTGAAGTACGATTTTGCGGATGTGATAAGCGCACCGTCGACAATCGAGGCTTTTAACCGGAAGTTGTAAATCTAAACTGTTCAGGCTGAAATAAGGAAAAAAGAAGTCACTGTGCCAGCAGTTTAAAGGTTGTAAAAATTTGTAAGCTGTAAAATGCAAAAGCCTGCAACGTTTCCTGTTTACTACTCTTTGAATCTTGCATTGCCAGTAGTGTGTTCAGAGATCTGATCTGGTGTGTTGAGGTGACAGGTGTCAGTGACGGGTTTAGGGGAACGGTGTCACTAGAGCATGAGAGTGTGTGTGTGTTTTTTGTTGTTGCTGTTTGTGTTGACACAAAATTAAATGTTACAGTGTGAGCATAGCTGTCTAGGCAGATGCCCTCACTGTGAACAAGCAGCAAGCACAGAGATGAAGTTTTGTTTAATTTCAAAAATCGCTGTTGTGTTTGTGACCACACATCTAAGCCACCTCTGCTAGATTTGAAGCTTGCATCTAATACCCTCTTTTTTTTCTATCATTGCATGCGTAAAACTTACTTTAAAGCATGGATCTGAGTATTACCATCTGATGCCGAGCCTTTGTGCCACTAACTGATTTTGTCTTATCTTATTCCTGTATCATTCACATCATCCAGCTTATTGAAAACGATGAAGAAAATTGGGCAATAGCTTGTCATGGAAACACAAATGTACACTGCCTTTCTTTCTACCGAAATCGTACTTTGCATGGCTAATTTTAACAGATTTGCACACCTACAACCTGAAGGAGTAGGCCGAAGAAAAGAACTAGCTGCTGTTGCATAAGACAGCCACACTGTGTCAAAGTCATGCAGAGGAAAAATTGACCGTGTAAAACAAAACAGAAATCTGTAGGAAAACAAAAAAAAGCCTCTTTGATGTTTTAATTATTCAAGAATTAGCAATGCTAATCGCTCCTTAGACATTTACAGTGCGTCTGAAGACAAACAAGCTAAATTTTCAATACAGTATTTATCATCAGTTATGGCAGCAACAGGTACTTGCTTCAAAATACCGAAAATAATGTGAGCTGTAGGGGTTTGGAAGCTTTCAAATATTACATGCAAAATGATCAGTAAATCTAGGCATGCTGATAGGTCAGGAGGCTCTTCCTGCTTTTTTCTCCACATCCAGGATTAGATCTATTTTTACCAGCCGGGTTGTCTTTGACAGCATCTAGGTTTTCTCTTATTGTAATCCTGATAAGTGTTTTGTGCTTCATTAGGGCTTAAAGCTAATCTAAAACATTTCATAAATAGCTGGATTCTAGGTTTACTTTTAGAGGTCTGGATAGAGAGAAAACCTCCTAACTGACAAATTAAGAACTGCGTTTTTAATCCCCTGCTTAAGAAAAGACACGTTCTGGCAATGTGGACCGGTTCTTTAACCCACCAGGAGAACTTGTGAGTGAGTTTGGCTTGCCAATGATCGGGTTGGTGGGGCTGGCTGCAGGCAAGCATCTGAGGGGTGGGACTGGGAGCGATTCGTGTGCTTACTCAAGAAGGCACGACCAATTATTTTCATTGAAATTCTAAATATGTACATTTAGTGAAGAGTTGACTTTTTAGGGGTTTAATCAATATCACAAGAAGTACTTAATTTCTTGTGTTAACCGTGTAACTGTCTGCATTGCCTATTCTTTCTTTGTATTAAAGAGGAAAAAGAGGAGAACATTCTCCTTTGTTTCTTTGACTTTACTTGGGGTATAAGCTGCATCAACTCAGCCTCATGCTACAGTAGTGCCGTATTGCCAGCCAGCAAAAAGACAGTGAACTGCTATTACTGTACTGGAAAGAGCTGTTAGTAATCCCCTGTGGGCATCTGGCTTCTCCCTGCACACTGTTGTTTTTATTTTTATGATGTCTGTGTGAGTGTTAAATAAGAAATATAACAGATAGTGGTTTGCTGCATCATATCACAAAATCACGTTATTAGCTTTGCGCGGAGAGCGCAGTTGACTCAGGAAATGTAAAGAAAAATAAATTGCAAAAGGATAGTGTCACAAATTAAATGTCCCAATCAATATATGAATAAAAAAGAATTGGATCTTCTGTTTGCGCTGATCCCAAAGCACACTGCAGGCATGTTGGAATGGGCTGCTTTCACAGCCTTTTCATTTTCTTGCGTGACATCTTAAGACCTCATGAAGCATGAAGTGTTTGTAAGCCACTTATACTTGTGTTTGACTGTCAGGTATTGTTATAAACTGTAGCGTGAACATTTCGTGACATCAGCATATTTAAATACAGAGTGTGTCTGTGTTGAGATTACAGCCGTATGCAACTATCAGTATTCATAGTCAGTTATTTTTGGTCTTTATTTTTGATCTGATGTGATTTGAGCATGGTGGCATGGCACATTATCCTGCTGAAGAAGCCATCAGAGGATGTTGTCCAATTTTGGTGAACCCATGTGAATTGTAGCCTCAGTGTCATGACAAGAGTGGCACCCGGTGTGGTCCTTTACTGCTGTAGCCTATCTGCTTCTTCTACATACCTTTGGCTGTAGTGAGTGGTTATTTCAGTTACCGCTGCCTTACTATCAGCTCAAAGCAGTCTGGTCATTCTCCTCTGACCTCTGACCTCTGGCATCAAAAAGGCATTTTTGTCCAGAGAACTGCCACCCACTGGATATTTCTTCATTTTTGGACCATTCTCTGTAAACCCTAGAGATGGTTGTGTGGGAAAATCCCAGCAGATCAGCAATTTCTGAAATACTCAGACAAGCCGGTCTGGCACCAACAACCAGACCACATTCAACTTAAATCACTTTTCTTCTCCATTCTGATGCTCGGTTTGAACTGTAGCAGGTCATCCTGACAGTGTCTACATGCCTAAATGTGCTAAGTTGTCGCCATGTAATTAGCTAATTAAACATTTACATTAACAAGCAGTTGAACCTAATAAAGTTGTACCTAATGAAGTGGCTGCTGAGGGGATGAAAATCGATTAAAGTTCAAATAATTTTATTTAATAAAAATGTTCTTCTAAGTAGTTAAAAAAGAGAAAACAAATAAAGTTGCAAATTTTTACTCAGTGATTGAAGAAACTCAGTAAATATTGCCACATTTAGTTATAAGTGAATTTTGGGATAATTATTGTAACTCCCCTTTCACAAACCCAACATTTGTAGATTTGTCTTCCTCTCCGGAGACATGTTGTTATCATCTTCATCCCCTTTTCCCTCTGTGCCACTTCTTCTTCTGTTTCTCTTTCTCCCCATCTGTGCAGCCTTGTAATGTTTCTTTCTTTCATATTAATGAAAACACACACTGTGTTGCCATGCATACCCCAGTATTACACACTCGTACACATAGATGCTTGCACACATACACACAGAGTAAACAGAGACCAACCTCTGCTCAGACATGCAGTGGGCCAGCTAATTAGTAAAGTGGCAGTGGGGTTTGTGTGAAATCGCACACATACACACGCACACTACCCAGCGAGAGCTCATAGTATGCTTGCAGCACAGACACCACTGGACAGCAGAACTGCTGGTGCTATTGATCCAAAACAAATGAACAAACAAGAGAGAGCAGGGGGGAGAGAAAGAGCAATGTTTAAAAAAGTAATATATTACACCTCATTTTCTCATACTTTTAATTAATACTTCAGCTGTAGGAAGGCATTTGTCACACTTCTCATTGCATTGCTTTTGCATTACCCTGCAACATCGTCTGACATGCATTGTCACATAATTGCCAGTTAACACCTTAATGTAATGTGATTACAGTAATCCGTTACTTATTAACGTGTGGAAAAGGGTCATCACGCGAAAGGCAGCGTGATGTCATCGCGTGAAAGGCAGCGTGATGTCACCGCTAGACCTCCGCCGTCTCTCCTTCTCAGATCAATACCATCTTTGTGTTTATTAGCTCGGAGTTGTAGTGAGTGGCCAGTCCCTCTAGTGGTGTGAGAGCAACACAGTCAGAGGAGCTAAGAAAAAAATGGGAAAAGAGAGTATGAGAGAGAAGGAGCACACAGAGAAAAGAGAGAGGGATAGACAGATGGAGGTGGAAAGCTGGGGTTAGATGCAGAGGGTGGAATAGAGAAATGGAGAGGGAGAAGTATAGAGGGTGGTAGTGGCGACCCAGTTCCATCACTGCTTGTTTGTGTTTGACGTGGCGCAGCAGTTAAGAGCATTGTGGCACAAGGACTGAGGGTGGGGAGGCAGCATGAAATAAATATGCATTTATGAGGATGTCACCTCACTGCACATGCATGTACACAAAGGCGCTTTTAGGACTCAATACTTGCATGTACATTACAGCCACATGTACATGCTCATAAAGATCTCAGAGCTGCAGCTGTTGGTTGAGCAATTGACAGGCTGATTGGCATGATTAACAGCAGCTGCTTTGCTAATTGCTTAATTTTTCACATGATTTTTATTTTTGTCTTTCTCTTCCAGCTCATAAGATGTTAGAATTTTCTCCCTTTTCTCAACTCTTACCTCACTAATAAATGAAGGAATCTCTGTTCTCCTACTTCACACCTGGCGAGTCTGTTGCTAGGGATCAGATTAACTGTGGCATCAAGTTTGAAGTTCTTTCAGTGAGCACTTCTTATATTTGAGCTGTTTCTGTTCTGCTCTGACAGCTAACGACGTTTGCGTTCGAAGTATTTAGGGAACATTGTTAAACTGTAGTGTATGGTTGACCACAATTTGAATTTAAGTGTTTATGCTTTCAAATTGTACACTGAAAAAAAAATATTGGAACAACTTAATTATATAATGCTTACTGGCAACACATGATTTAATTACTTTTTTTTTTTTAATTAACTTGAACTGAATGGTTTTCTTTGCATTTTATTTTTGGATTTTTTACTTTGAGTGTACGCAATAAAACTGTGAAATGGATGCATTTTTAGAGAAAGGTTACCAGATAAATGCGGGGCTATATTAATTTCACTCTGGGCTTGGACTAATTATATCATATATGTATTATTTTGTCCATTACTTTAAGTATAAAGCATATAAGATAAAAGATTCAATGATTACTGTTTACTTAGAGGGATTGCACATGTTCCTCTTGTTTCTCCCCATTTTTTCTGCTTCGATGTAAATTAGAAGTGAGTGTAAGATGTAAAACCATGTGAAAATAGCCTTTAATTGGATCTGCTTCCTTAAAAACCAAGTGCTAATTAGTCAAACTTAGTAAAACAAAAACCGATGAGTCAGTTTAATCTAATGGAGACCAAGGTCGATTGCATCCAGCTCCTTTAAAATCTTTCAGGCGTGATGCAGTTCAGGATGGGATAAATGATTGATCATGATGCTGTAAAGCCGTATTGCACTTAGCTGTGCATTTAGTGTTGACAGTGTGCTTCTTCACTGGGCCTTCCATGTTTCTCCTCTAATGAACAGGCGGTTAAAAGTGGAAACATAGTGCTGGTCTCTGACTGACTGTTGGTGAAATGACAGTTTCATGGTATTTTCTTCATCCCTTTTAAGATATCACTGCTAGTTTTATTTCACACTGTTTTCCCATATTTATACTGATAGCGTGTGCACGTGCTTGTGACCTTGTTTCCCCGCAACAGTGATTTGTCACACCTTGTGATGATATGGCGCAGTGAGCTGGCTCTATGACAACTACACTATAAACGTGAGTGTCCGATGTGAATTGCGCATTTTCCAGCATCTAAAGCATACGCTGGTACTGCTGTTGGGATTTTGCCGTATGCGTTCTCTACCTTCTCTTTTATTAGCTGCAAAATTACATGCGTTAGGGGAGCAAATGTGGCAATGTTTCCTTCGAGTCTCCTCGGGGGACGTGTGGCTCAGTTTGTTGACTTTTGGGTGGAAGTGCTGGAAACTGTGGGGCTGGGGAGTCAGTGACATAGTTTTGGAGTAATAGGGGTCAGGAGCATGTTATGGAGCTGGTCATGAGGAGAGTAAATGAAGATGGGTTGTAGAGGACTGGCAGAGTTTGGAAAGGAAAAAAAAGTGTGATTTTTAATAGCAGGGAGAGAGAGGGAGATATAGAGACAGTGAGAGCTAATGAGCTGGATTTTGTGGAGACTTGGCATTCTGCTCATGGTGCTCGCTCTATCTCTCTCCTCTGTAGAGGAGCTGGCATGAGCGAGTTTCCTGTCTGAGCCCTGAAGCAGGAGTAAATGAGGGGTGGGTGGGTGGGAGGGCGGAAGGGATGGAGGGGGTGGGGGGGGTGTTGGAAGCAATAGAACAGAGAAAAGGAGGAGAAGCAGGAGGAGGAGGAGGAGGGGTGAGGGGTGGGAGGGACCAGTGTTGAAATTGAATGCCAAGGCGCCATGTTCTCACCGCCAGCGTTTCCATGGTTACAGGGTAATTCTGGCGAGTAAGGAAATTTCATTCACTCTGGTATGAAGAAGAAGAAGGAAAAAAATAGAAGGGAAATATCAACAAAGCAACAGAAATGGAGAAAGGAATACATGACTAAAAAAACAAATCAGGGAGGAGAATAAAAAGGAAACAGAGGAGAAAGAGGAAACCTCTTCTGGGGTTTGTGCCACCCATCCCCCCGGCGATCTGCCTCTGTTTCTGTCTCTCATTCCTTTTTTTTTCCTTGTGTATTTCTGTGATGCTTGGTTTGTTTGCCACCACCCTATAAGCAAACACAACACCCACCCACAATCCTCCAGTTCTTCCAGCAGCCCTGCAGGTATATGGCAAA
Source organism: Pterophyllum scalare (assembly GCA_024447675.2). Taxonomy (NCBI): domain Eukaryota; kingdom Metazoa; phylum Chordata; class Actinopteri; order Cichliformes; family Cichlidae; genus Pterophyllum; species Pterophyllum scalare. Next base: position 3,437 of record JAMQGT020013036.1, on the reverse strand, counting down.
GAACAAAGAGAAACACTGTTAACTGGCCGCTGTGTGTGCATTTGTCAGTGTGTGTGTGTGTGTGTGTGTGTGTCTCTCCTTTTTTGGGAGGAAGGCAGTGGGGGTTGGTGCCAGGGTAGGTTTTGGGTAAAGGGGGGGTTAAAGAAATCAGGAGGCATTAGAATTGTTCACAACATATTGCAAACCAAAACTGCTCAGATAAACTTGATTTAATTTGTCTTCAGACAGTTACATTTGAAAGGAAAAGTGTATTGAGTTAAAACTCTTTATTTATGTAAAAACCTGAGCAGAGCGAAGCATGTGTGTCAGCCTTTATAGATACAGGCACACTCTCACTCCCGGGCTAACAGGGGCTGACAACTGCATGGGGTTTGACTGGGCTGTCGTTGCAGCCAATGTGACAGCTGTACAGCCGAGCTAGCTCTCTCTCTCTCTCTCTCTCTCTCTCACACACACACACACACACACACACACACATACACACACACACATGCATGCACACGCGCTCAGGCATCATCTTGATTTCAAATATGATGTGTAAATTATCTCATCAGCACATGCAGCATGTTTTGACAGAGTTATCCATAAACAAAATTTCGTTAACGCGTAAACCATGTGTTGTTTATTATTGTCAAGGTGGTGTGTGCAGATGTCTTACTGTCACAGTAAATGATGTCACTTACTGAGATAATAGTAATGTAATATGTTGTCATTAGAGATTGCACCGATTGCAGTTTTCGTGGCTGATTCCAATTTCCGATTTTTTTTGGCTGATTTTCCTTCTTAGGACCTCACCTGACAGCATATACAAACAAAAATCAACTTTTCTTCATGAAAATAAAGTGCTCTGCTGCTGGAAAGGAAACAAATAATTAACTGAAAATGAGTTGCTGTGCACCGACCTTTGCCTGACAGGTTTTTTTACGTTACCAAACAAAATCCGGTGCAACAGAAGTATAAAACAAAACAAATGTCAGGTACTTTCATTATGTTTATAACTTCACCAGATATCAGAACATCAACCCTTTTCTCTTTTCACCCCTGTCCATAATTTTCTTCAGAACTGCTTTGATCTGTTGCTCATACTTAGGCTGCTGGCTTGTGTCTGGCTCTGAGCTCTGAGCTCGGGGTAGCTTTAACGTTAGTCAGTTTGTCTTTGTCCATGTTCAGTCAGTGTCTGATTAGGTTTGCTTTTATCAGTTTTTCATGTTGTCGTCTTCACTCACAAAAAGCAGCTTCCACGCTAATGGCATGTTAACGTATGGCTGTGAGTGTGAGTGTCAGCGTGCGACTATTCGCCTGTGCCACTGTGCACGTGCATGAAATGGACCAGCATACAGTCTGCGAGACTGTCAGGTTGGTCTGAGTCGAGTATGGTGGAAATTGTCTGATTTCAGTCCCTGGCTGGTTGAACAATGCATCTCTAGTTTTCATTAAAAAAAAAAATTACAAATGTCTTTGTTCTCTTTTCTTTCAGTGGCTGAGGAGGGCCTTTGGGAGTGTGGGCTTTCCTACGAGTGCAGGACCCTCCTTTTCAAGGCCATACACAATCTGCTGGAAAGGTAAAACCATCAGCACTTTGTCCACTGCACAGTGAGAGCTGTAATCAGAATGTGAATGACCAACTTAGGTTAGGAAAAAAATGTTACATTGCCCTGTTGCATAACTCAACTGTGGCACCCGTAAGTGGAGTCTGTTGAGGCAAATAACGGGCAGTCCTGTTTAACACAGAGATTTCACCATATTGGTGTTCACGGAGACGCCTTTGCTTGTTTACACTGAATCACACTGAGCTGGTGTAATGCCACCAGAGTTTACACAGAAGGGTTTCACGTCTTAAACAGTGGTGTCGGCAGTCCACGTGCCAGCTCTGCCTTTTACACACACGCAGATTAGATTTTATTACCTTTCCACCAAGCTCAAAAGTGCAACAACAAAGCAATAGGGATAAATTAACTGCACAACATGCTCACACATTCCCATTTCCTAAACATTTATAGAGTGACATGTTCTTCTAAATGCTAAATAGGGGTGTTGCTCTTCCTGTTTTTGGAATTTTCTTCTTAAAACCGTCAACAACAAAACTTTAAGTCAAAAGTGACAGACCGCGTTAGTTAGTCTGCATGAGCTTCACCTTAATGGAATTATAAACTGAGTGGTGAATCACTTGCTCAAGTACCCAAAGCTCTCCTTTCTGAGTCAGAGCCATCTGTTAAATGAAGCAGCACATATTTGCTCTCTATTAAGTGAAGCATCAGTGATCATCATAGGGGGCATGCTGAATTAACCTTCCTATTACCTTGAAGCTAACTCCTTAAATAGCTCACTGTTTCAATACTAAAGGTATCAGTTCCACTTTCTCTTTCATATTCTGCACATCAAGCTGACCTCTGTTGTAGACTGCCGATGTAATAATTTTAATTCTGATTATTGTCATTCAAAAATTATTCAACTTTTTAAGTTTTTTTTTTACAAACAGAGCTTTTTTTGTTTTGTTTTTAAAACTAATTTAATAGGATGAAAAGCAGAAATAAAACTTTTACTAAAGTTAATGTCCAAACTATTCTGGTTTTTTAAGATGTTAAAAGAGCTCTGCTGTATTGATCGTTAAGGTAGCATGAGAATAAGAACTGCGTGTCACAGTACAAACGTTTTGGTGAATTAAGAAAGTGAGGCATCCACCACCAGATTTATAGATATAAATTTATTGCCCATTGCAGCACACTCTCAAATGGATGGATGCTATTTTATTGTTATTTATGACCATAAATTATCTCCACACCCTTGATCTACTTGAAGAATAATGTATTGGTTGGTTCCAATAAAGACACTGCAGGGGGCAGAATCAGAAAATATGACCATAAACAATGTACATTAGCAACACTCATAAGTGATTGGTTTGCCAGCTGATTTAAAAAGAAGTTTATCCTGAAGGCTGAAAGTGTGTTTTGGGGCTTTTGCACACTTTTTGTGCAGTTACTGTTGTAGGTGAATTTAAATTTGGGTAACACAGTGGTGCCAAGATAGAGCTGAGGCAACTTAGCAAAAAAAAAGAACCATTTATTTAAAGAAAAAAAAAAAAGCAAGGCCTCATTTTACCCTCTAAATTTTTAATAGGTGTGAAAATGGTTAGAGCCAGACCAATTTATTGGTTGGCTAATATTATCTGTCAATATTATTGCAGACATTAGCCTAAGAAGTTAGTGAAAACCAAAACTTAGATAAATGAAAAGATTTGTGCAAATGTTGCTGTTTGTTGGCTGGAAAAATTTACATTATATGATGACAGGACATCAGGGCTGTGTTGTTTACTCCCTGACACTATATTCCTGAGAGTGGCTGAAAGTGTACTGATAAGACACTGCAGACTGATACAGTACAGGTGGTACAGGTTAGAAATATTACAAACATCAGACCACTATTTCCGAATAAGATAA